>JAOPTO010000298.1:31190-216706 GCA_033822845.1 Tetrapedia diversipes | reverse complement strand
AAAGATTATTCGTACACTGTGATACAAATAAATTCATTTAACATTAAAGTTCTGATTTCAATGCAAGTTTTTAATAAAATTTTGTAAATGTATGGAACGTAATAGTATGCGTATGGATTAATTTTGTCTTTTATTGAAATACCATCTTAAGGAGGTGAAAACAACGTTAATGGTTTCAATAGTTTTTCTCGTATTTTAAATATAATTTTGTAATGATTTTTGCTATGATTGCTAAAATTTGTTTCCCTTATATCACGTGTTTTTTTTTCGTACAGCTTTCAATTTTATTTCTTTGTCTCCAATAAGTATACCCTGATAGTCGATAGTTCTAATGTTAAGAAGAGCAATTAGTGATTTAAATGTACAAAATTAAATATCGTTATGCTCGTTAATTAACACAACTAATGTCCTTCGTTTCGGCGGCTTGATAACTGTTTTCTGCGTTTCGATGGATTTTCGAGCGGGAACTATTCTAAAGCAACACTTCAATGTTTCACGTCCTCATTCTACTCAATTCTTGCAATTCGATGAATTCTTGGATTATCGGATATTTCTAAAGCAACGCTGTAAGATCTATCGTTCTTGTTCTACTCAATTCCTGCATTTCAATAGATTCTTGGATTATCGGACATTTCTAAAGCAACACTTCAATGTTTCACGTTCTCGTTCTACTCAATTCTTGCAATTCGATGAATTCTTGGATCATCGGATATTTCTAAAACAACACTGTAAGATCTATCATTCTTGTTCTACTCAATTCCTGCATTTCAATAGATTCTTGGATTATCGGATATTTCTAAAGCAATACTTCAATGTCTCACGTTCTCGTTCTACTCAATTCTTGCATTTCGATAGATTTCTGGATTATCGGATATTTCTAAAGCAATACTTCAACGTTTCACGTTCTCGTTCTACTCAATTCTTGCAATTCGATATATTCCCGACCATAAATTCTTCCAAAGCAATACCTTAAGATCTCGCGCTCTCATTCTACTCAATTCCTGCATTTCGATAGATTCTTGGATTATCGGATATTTCCAAAGTAACACTTTAAGATCTCTCCTTTTTGTTCTACTCAATTCCTGCAATTCGATGAATTCTTGGATTATCGGATATTTCTAAAGCAACACTTCAATGTTTCACGTTCTCGTTGTACTCAATTCTTGCAATTCGATAGATTTCTGACCATAGATTCTTCCAAAGCAACACCTCAAGATCTCACGTTCTCGTTCTACCGAATTCTCGCGTTTCACATAGCGCGTGATGATCTCAAACTTTTGGCCGCCAGTGTGTATAGGTGGAACGCGTAGGGAGCACGTAGGCGACGTTGGGGACGACGCAGGCCACAGCGACGTGGAACGGTATTCTACTCTCTCCCCTCGGTCTAGGGGGATGGAAACGAGGGGCTGAAGGGGGGCATATACGCACGGCCAAGAGAGACGACGTTCGTGTTCGGGATTACGGCGATCAATGCGGTAAGCCCTGTTTGTTTTGCGCTGGACCCACCCACACTCGTGCAAACATCCGTCGCCACGTTGTTCTGAAATCAGCCATCTGCAGATTTCATTCATCTCTATGGGGTTTCTCCGTTTGCTCCGCGGGGGCGAGAGTGAAACGACGACCGTCGTTGTTTGGCGACTTTCTATCGTTTCCTTCTTTTCTCCTGATCTATGGAAAAGCTGCTGCTGCGTAAACGACTGGGTAGCATTAATCCTTTGACAGTTATGTTGAAATCACATGTTTCGCACAGCGTGGGATATTTGCCTCGAAAAGTCGGAAAAAGGTCGATTTAGAAATTTCATCTAAATCGTACAATTTTTTTTTCTCGTAGCAGTTAAATGTCTGAGGAATGATGCACCAACATTTTTTTTCTCATTTACATGTTCATAAAACCCTGAAAAGCTAAATTTCTACGAAACTCGCTTTCTGACCGAATATTAACTTATTAATAATTTTTAACTGTTCACCATAAATCTAAAATCTTTTAAGTAAGTTTATACTCCATTTTTAAGCATATTTTACTTATGCTGTATATATATATTTGTAGGTATTCATATTTCAGAATAATCATCGATGTAAACATATTTTTTGATTCTATACCCCAAATACTCCACTGTTTGCTGCGACAGTACACCGTTGGATGCAATATTTCATACAAATTAATCTTTTATCTTCGATGATCTAATACAAATTTTTAATCCTTCAATGAAGAGAGAGAGATGCAGTGAGAGGGGGGAGGAGAAAGAGGAGAGAGAGAAACAGGGAAAGAGAGAAAGAGAAAGAGAAAGAGAAAAAGAGAAAACGAGAAAAAGAGAAAGCGAGAAAGAGAGAAAGAGAGAAAGAGAGGGAAAGATAGAGGAAGAGGAGAGAGCCAATGAAGAAGTTTCACTATTAAAGTCAACGATACAATGAAAATAGAAGTCGACGCGAGGTAACGGTTGCGAGGCCAGGCTCGGCGATACCGGCGACTTCCGGTCACCGCCGGCGTATTTTCATGGTCCGCGTATCGAATTTCGACCCCGCTGGACTTTTAATATCCACGAACGAAATCCCGTTTTCGAGTTCGGCCATGAGTTGCGTGAAAAATATACCGAACTGCAGCGAACGAGGCGAAACGAGTTCCCGTTTTACGTCCCCCATGATTTTCCATTACCACCGTCGACGGCACTACACAGCGGGCCGCCTGTCGGGGTGTATACGTGTAGGCGTACGTGTAGGCGCGCGTGTAGGTTGACGGGAAGGTTCGTTCTGTCGTGTGGAATGCGGAGCGCTTGACGAACGCGGCGGCAAAATTGAAAAATCAAAACGCGCCCCGCACTGAATCGCGTGTAATTATAATTTCAATGGCGCGCCATTTCCGGACGCATCCAGCAGGGGCCGCGTTCTAGTTTGTTATACGATCGCTCTATCGATTTCGTCCTTTACCGTGGGTCTAAATATTCAGCCCACCTCGATACATGCGACTCTATAATCATGATCGTTTTGATGGCAAAATGAACTTTAAAAAGCGTGATTAAATGGTAGTTTGATAACGTTTTCAGAGAAAAACGGTCATCGATTTGCTATCGTGTGCTATAGTATTGGGTTGGAGGGAAAGTTCTGTCGTATTTTTGATAGGTGACACAAAGACAGGTATAAATATATTAGAATGGTTGAGAACAATTATTGGGTTGGAGGGAAAGTTCTGTCGTATTTTCCGTTTCCGTTAATTCATGTGGAACCCAAACACTTTGCTTTAACACAAACCCAAGAGATTTAATGTGATCTCGAACAGTTGTATGATGAATGCCAAACTCTTCTGCAATTTCTCGACTTGTTAAATGTGGATTATTTTCCAACATGGATCGCAAAACATCGTTATCGATCTTGGATGGTCCGTCCAGATCGATCACTTTCTTGGAGGCTCAGATCCCCGGAACGAAATTTGCTAAACCATCTTTGACAAGTACGAACATTTACAATATCTTTTCCAAATACCGTACATAAATTTTTACATGCAACCGATGCGTTGCTTCCTTTTTGGAATTCATACAAAATGCAGTGTCGTAAATGCACTTTATCTACTGACATGTTTTTCACTTTAAATATCACAAGTAAATGATGAACGGTAAAAAAGGACTCCTTTTATATTATACAGCAGGTAAAAGAACAAAAAAAATTCCCAATGACTCGCTAGTCAGATGTATTTTTTATTCACGAGAAAAATTATCTGCCTATTTAAAATACGACAGAACTTTCCCTCCAACCAAATATTATAGGAAATTTTACTTTTATTTATTTAGCAGAGTGAGATGATAGGGCTCAGGGGTAAATAAAATAAAGTGAAGCTATTGTGTAATGCATTTGTATTATGTCGATGGGTGTCGCCATCCTGTGGCTGGCAAATTTAAAATGCTGTCTTTTGTTTTTCGTCAGTCATCGGAGAGTTGGCCACGGGAGAAGGCATCATAAAGAGAAATAAATATATCGTAAATATTAATGTGTGAAGTGATTTCTACAGAAGCGATTAGAATATTAATGATAACAACTCAAACGACTTTTCAACTTAACAACTACGACTCTTTACTTCCTTCACAATCACACTCTTTCTGCCTTTACAGTTAAACTCTTTCTGCCACGTGCTCGCATTTTCCCCATCATATATTCTTCCAAACACTCATTCCCTTTCTTTCTAATTCGAAACCTTTCGCGTTATATAATGTTCTATAATGTAAAATTGTTTGAACTGGAAAATTTTTGTTCATCTGCATATATAGGATTATGATTGTAGATTTTCCGTTCCATCAATTTTTTTATATCTAAAACAAAAATTTGACCTATAGAGGGTTATGTACATTTGAAACTTTATTCCTAAATAAACTTTGTTAGAAATTCATCAACATCCGTAGTTTATTCGTCATAACGATGCCAGGTACACACAGTGCTTGAAACACGCTGTACACACATATACACGCGTGCGTGTATGGATGGTGTTACTCGTTACCATGTATCGACTTGAAATTGTACCGCTTCAATTCCACACGTGATCGTATGCGAAAGGTGATCCTGCAGAAATAGGTTACCTATTTCCTCTCGAGCGGACTAGGAAATATGTTTGGTAAAGTATGGGCGATTTGAAGGGAAAGTCGCGATGTAACGTTAAATTTGTTCTCGCGATCGAAGTTTCTATAACTTATCGCGGTTCTCTTCGAGACGACATGGCGAGCTGAAGTAATTTCTGTGAAACTGTTTCGGTAAATAGTTGGACACGAATAAAGCAGTGAGAAGCAAGAAGAGAAATGGTTTCGAACGATTTAACGGAATCATTATTGCAATTGCATTCAGAAGCTTGTATAATTTAAACGTTACAATAACAGAGAAAAGTTTAAGACGACTGGATAATGCAGAGCATAGTTTTATAATATGCAAATATTGTTCATATACTTATTTTTATCGTGATTACGGTAAAACACTATTTATTAATTAGCATAGAATACGAATTTTATTTATCGTGCTATTTCTTATTAATTAATTAATTAATTTGTTTTCTTTAACCCTTTGGTCTTAATTTTTTCTCCGCTACTGTATGCACCACGATGTAGCTCTTTATGAATACTATCTATGAAAACTTTTAACCGCTTAAATTTTTCGCACGATGATCAATATAATTAAAGTTAGTCGTTAAATGATCATACTTAATCCTGTCGTGGTCTTCGAGATACTTTCGTTCGAGCCGTATTTCCGTTTCATTAAAAACCCTCATTAATTTTGAGCGACAGATAAAGCAGCTGTTATTAACAACCTGCGCTCTGACCTTTCAATTCCACGTTGTAGAACCGCTTCTCCATAAATTTGGAAATTCTTTTTAATGAGACTAAAGGACGTCTAATTGCAACGAAACGCGAGAAACGCAGCATGGTTAAAAGGAACCGGCTATTAGCGGCATCAAAATGGCGAAGTGCTGCTGCTTTAAAGAAGTAGCATCTTGATGGAACAACGATCTCGCCCAAAGATAGCATTCTTAATGTTCAGACGTTAAAACGCGTTCGTAAAGATAGCCCAACTATTTGCACGAGCATCGGCCAACAAACGAGACTAATTAAGCGTAACGGCATTCATCAAGGCGTTGATTTCCCAAATTAAACCCGAACCACGCTCGGATCCACCCCGTTGAATGAACCATTCGTTCCCCCGTGCACGTCAGCCATGTTTAGAGTTAAGTTCGGACGGGGGTACACTTGATATTTGAAATGGGCGAGGGGTAAAGAAGGCGAAAGAAGGAAAAAAATGAAGAGGCGCCTCTCATAGAGGAGCCTCCAGTCGCTTCCCTTTGCCGTTTCGAAAACGGAACGCGAGGTTAAATCATGAGGGCGACCAATGGACCGGAAGAGGGAGAAGGGAGAACGAGGAAGACAGCGCGATCCCCCGTCCCCACCCCCCTCCGCCGTCTCAACCACTCGACCCTACTTATTTCAATAGCTTTCTCTTGCTTCTCGTTTGAATAAACTGCGTCTACTGCACGCGTACCCTTTCGTGGCTACGGCCGCGCGCATTCGCGTATGAAATTCGCGAATGTATAGTGTACGTACTACAAAAAGGCCAGTATCTTCCATTAATAGGTCTATTATTACCAGAATTAACACCTTGTTGTTGCTTGGGGTTAGCAAATATTGACAATTCGCGTCATGCACAGGATCGAGGGATCACCGAGTAAGCAAACGTATTTATCGGTTTACGTGAATAATTATTGGCAACGTTATTAATAGTAATTAGCAATTATTAGTAAGTGGAACAAAAGAAGGAAAGCGAAAGTGGAATTGCTACTGAGGAGTCTCAATTACAAAGACGTTGGTTGTTGAATTCTTTCATTTAGAAATATATAGAAATGGAGAGAAGTTTAAGACGAAAGGATAATGTTTTATGGTTTGTTAATATTATCTGTATTTTAATCTTTATTGTTATTATGGTAGGACACTATTTATTAATCAGCATAGAAAACGAAGTTTGTCTATCATACTTCTTATAAATTAATCAATTTATTTTTGTTGACTCTTTGGTCTTAAACTTTTGTCCGCTACTGTAGATATGGATTGTAGAGTGTAATAGTCATCGAAATAATTAATTGATGGTTCCATTAAAATCCGCAATGCCTGTTTAAGTCTAATGTGCTTTTCGCATATTTTAGATTCGCGGAAAATTAAAAAAAGTTGTGGTGAACTACTTGCAGGCATGTAACTTATAAGGCTATAGAATTGGAACATTTATGGGATAGTCATGGTAACTGCAGAACATGAAAAATAATAATTAACGTACTCAGAGATTCTTTAACATTAAACACTCCACGTAATAACTAATAAAAGAAACAACAAAACGATAATAGCAACAAAGCGATAAAACGGAAATGTGTAATAATATAAGAAAATAATTTAAGAAATAATAATAATAGAATTGTTTAAATAGCAACCATAAAGTAATACTAGTAAAAAGAATAAAGTACAACGCGATAATGATAAAGTAATGAAATAATAATAATATAATTGTTTAAGTAGTAACAGTAAAGTAACACTAATAGGAAGAGTAAAGCATAATCCAAAAATAATAAAGCAGTGAAATAATAACATGAATAACAGCTGAAGGTAATTAAATGTGAAAACAGTCGAAAAAATAATATAATAAAATAATTTAAGAAATAATAATAATAGAATTATTTAAATAGCAACGATAAAGTAACACTAATAAAAAGAATAAAGTACAACGCGATAATAATAAAGCAATGAAATAATAATAATATAATTGTTTAAATAGTAACGATAAAGTAACACTAATAAGAAGAATAAAGTACAATCCTAAAATAATAATAACATGAATAACATGACACAGCTGAAGGTAATTAAATGTGAAAACAGTCAGAAAAACGACGAAGTTAATTTCACAACACGAGAACGCTCAGATTCCTGCGTCAACACATACCAAACTCACGGTGCGCGAACAATCACGAAGAATCTCGACAGCTCGAAGGTCAGAACGCCGGAGCGAGCTTTCGAGTAGTTTACACAGTTGTTATGAACTGGCCTGCGCGTTCGCCACGAAAAATCGAACGTTTTAATTTCTCTGCTCGTGGTTGATTACCGAGGCGTGCCACACCGCGGATACACACACACACACACACATATACACACACAGTACGTGGCCTCCGCTTTATGAATGGCGTTCCTGATAACGCTGGCGGTAAAACTGAAATAATACCTACGTGGCCGCCGCCATTGTTTCGCGAAGTTTCGCGATCGCGACCGCTGATACAGTGAACGGACGCGGAAATAAAAACGATAAACTTCCCAAAAATCGTGCCCGTCCGCGTTACCTTCGTTATTAATCGCCGGACGCGTGAGTGCCGTGTTTTTGTTCCGATGATGGATCAGAAGTGCTGTTTATAAATCAATCTGCTCCTGAAGGCTCGTCGACCGTAGAGGAGTTGTACGTTTAACAGAACGACTACAAAAGTGTCTCCGATTTTTCTTCCTGTTTGCTGGTTAAGCAGAGCAGCGGGGCTGTAAGTTTTGTATAACTCGATCGCAAAATATTATTTGTGTACAGTGGATCCAAAAAGTATTCGTACACCATATTACGAGAAGATTCACCTAATTCTAAAATTCTGATTTCAATGAAATTAATATTGTATGTCTATAGAGCATAATGAGTCCTGCATGGAGTAATTTTTTCATCGATAGTAAATCTTATGGAGGGGGTGAAAACTACCCCTAAAGCTTTTGCGATTTTTCATGCTCTGAACAAAAGTTCCTATGGGATCTTTTTTACGGCAGAGCGATAGAACATTAAAAACTAAGATTTTTTTTATCTGAAAGGTTTCGCTTTATCACGCATCAATACAATAAAAAAAAAGTTGTTCTTATTAGTTTTTATTTATGAAATCCGTCACAATCCCCATTTGGGACATTTTAAAGAATATAAAATATTTTAACAACGAAACATAATTTGAATATAATCATATTGTTGCACAACTTTTGTACATTTCCCGGTCAAAAATTTGAAAAACAAAATTTTGCAGTTAATGGGTTAAACGCTTTATTGAAAAAATGTACCGACACGCGTGATGATATGGAACATTTCCGCTTGAGGGTTGAATATCGAAATCATCAACAGCATATCCGCTTTATCCAGCAGCCTGTTTTCGTAACCTCAGCAGTCTATATTCCTGTATGCCTTCCATCTCCGACAGCCGGGCTTTCTTTCCCTTTCGCGGCTAGGTATACATGCCTGCTCGTCGACGACCGTGTGCCGGGTATTAGTCGACCGGAATTGGGGTGCGAAATTCTCGAAGTCTGGCTCTGAAGTATTTATGAAGGTGTACCCACCTTCGTGCTTCTCATTCTTCGTCATCACCCCCTCCAACCCTTGTTTCGCTTACCCGCTCGTTCGCTCGTTCTTTTTCCTCCCGCCCGTTTTTCAGCGCCCGCCATTTTGTCGGTCTTGCTTCCTCGCGCTCTCGTTCCTTTTCTCGTTCTCCCCACAGCTCCGGTTTCCCCTTTTGTCTGGCCATCGCTATGTACACCCACCTCAGCCGCCTCTTTCCTTCCATCTGCTCGTATCTCGAAAGTGCAGAGAGATGAAGAAAAAGAGAAAGAAAGAGAGAAGGAGAGAAAGAGAAAAGGAGAGAAACAGAAAGAGGTGGAGAGGGAGGGAAAGAAAGAGAGGTGAAGCAGGAGAGAAAGAGGGAGGGAAATAGATGAAGAGCGAAAGAGAGAAAGAGAGATAGAAATGGAGAAAGAAAGAGATGGAGGGGGAGAGGAAAGGAGAGAAAAAGAGAGAAAGGGAGAAAGATGGAGAAAGATGGAGAGAATGATAGACATGGAGAGGGTGAGAGAAACAAGAGAGAAAGATAGAGACGGAGGGGGGAGAGAAAGAGAGAGAAAGAGAGAAAGAGAGAAAGATAAAGACTGAGGGGGGAGAGAAAAAGAGAAAAAGAGAAAAAGAGAGAATGATAGAGACGGAAGGGGGAGATAAAAAGAAAAAGAGAGAGAACGATAGAAACGGAGGGGGGAGAGAAACAGAGAGAAAAAAAGAAAGATAGAGATGGAGGAGGGAGAGAAAAAGAGAGAGAGAGTAAAGAGAGTTAATCCGAGGTCTCCATCCGCGAGACTCGAACAAAAACTAAGCAAGGTGTAAGTACCTGCTGCTCCTTCCCCTCTCGACGTTTTTGCCACCCTCGAGCAGTCGGGTTAGCCGCGTCGCCTAATCTCTATCCGATATCCCGAGCCGCGGTTGCTGGCCGATGAAAAGAGCGCGATCGCATCGCGCGGTGGGCTGTTAACGTTATTCTCGACGGGCTGCACACGGAGGGAATGATTGCGCCGGCAGGCAGTGAGATTGGTTGCTCCGGCGAAGATGAAGGAGCAGGAAAGGAAGGGGTGAGTTCGTGGATGAAAAAGCGCGCGACGGTTAATGCACAGCGGTAGCTGTCGAGCGTAGTGGTGCAGTCTGGGCGCAGAAACTTTTGCTTAGACGTTGATATCGTAAAAAATTCTGGAGAACGTTCGATTTTTCGCGGATTCGCGCACGAGAAGATTGCTTCAAAACGCTTCGCGTAAACCGTTACCTACTGGAATTGAACTCTGCGACGGGAATCGTATTTCTGTCGATCCAAAGTAAATTTATTAAACCTCCGATTTATTTATATTAAACGCTTACTTATTTATTTATATTGGAAATTTCTATTTTTATATATTTAGTAGAGCGAGATGGTAGGGCTCAGTTGTGAATAAAATAAAGTGAAGTGATTAGAATATTAATATATGTATTTAAAACAGTTTAATAGTAACAATTTAAACGATTTTTCAACTTAGCAACTACGACGTCCTTACTTCCTTCCGAATCTTTCTCCCACACATTCGCATTTTCCCCGTCATATGTTCTTCCAAACACTCGTTTCCTTTCTTTCTAATTTTAAATCTTTCTTACTCTATGCATTCGGTCACGTTTGCCCAAAATTCAGTTTTCTCAAGTACTCATCTTTCGCGCCTTAGAAACACTCGAGCCCAAACATTTTACGTTCACACGGCTATCACTCGATTCAAACACTCTACACATTTTCCTAAACTCGTTCTCATTCACTTGATCGCATTTCTATATTTATTTATTAAACGAATAACCTCTGTCAGAGTACATAGGTAGTACAATGCGGAGCAGTGAAAGAGGCGGCTTTATAATAATATTATCTACAGAATAGTTAACGATCCATTTCTGAACTTAGGTGGAGTATTAGAGAAAGATCTAGTAAGGATGAGAAAGAATTGGCACTAATACAAATTCTGATCACAGAATTGGAGTTTTCTACAAATTTAGGCGCGTTGAAAAATGTTTTTATCAGAAAGTTGAAAGGATCAAACGTACATACTATTAGTAACCTTTTTACTAGCGTCGTTAATTATGGAAGTGACACAAGTCAATAATTTTGTCTACAATTTATATCTTCGTTTTTTGTGATTTGTATGCAGCGTATCTGAAAGCAGTTCACTTAATAAAATAACTTTTTCTAAATTTTTATCTTACACGACTCTCATAATCACCAGAAAATTTATTTGGATACAATTTTAGGTAACTTTTCAGTGGAAATAAGACACGTTTGTTTCGAAAATAATCCGATAAACTCAGCAGACGGTGAAAACGTCGTTTCATTTCAAAAGTTGATCGACTACACAAAATTTAACCTGTACCATATTACACAGGAAAGACGAGGCTATTTATTTTCATTGAGATCTTTACAATAGCGACATTCAGATTATTTTATCGTGCTCGCTCTTGTTAGACCTGACTGTAGTCGCGACGAGAACGTTGGAGTCGCCAGGCATTTTTAATGGCCCCGTGCTCGAACTCGTTAATAATTCTATAGGATTATGCGTTCAACGACACTCTGAAATCGGATTAGAAGGATCGTGTTTTTCTCCCGCACTCGAGTGTTTAATCGCGTCATTCTTCATTCTTCGCCGGTTGTTATTCGCCAGGGCTAATCCTGTACGCGTTAACGACGTGACTTCTTTTAGTACCGGTAATTCTTCTTCTGTCCCTCGTACGTTATTCACCTGTGTGTTGGTTCCCTGCGCGAACGTCGTTTCTGTTGAATTACTCGCAGCTGTGTGCACAACGTTTAAAACGGAAGATACTGTTCCAGCGTTTCTTTGCCAGAGCACTTACTTAATGAGGTTATGAGCGTGAACCGTTTTGTTACCTTCTCTTGTTCTCTTTTCTCGAAGAAAAGCCGTTTGAATGTCAAGATAAACTTCGCAGCTTCGTCTCATAATATTCCTCTGTAAGAGAAACCAGATAATCAGAGGTGACGATGGCCAAAGTGGTCATTAGGGCCCCCATAATCCAGAGGTCCTCAATAAGGGTTGGGACCGAGTACGCGCGAGGTCATGGCCGCTAACACTTTCCAGGCCCGCACCGACGGCGGGTTTGTTTTTCGGGAAAGTGCAAAGTGGGGATGCGCCCATAAAAGCATGAGAAAAAGGGCATAGTTAGTTAGTAAGACAGCAACCGTATTTTACGAACGAACGGCCTTTTTGTAAAGAAATAAAGTAACCCTCACAATTCGGCATAGCGAAGTATCTTAATACTTAGCCAACCGAATAGGGAGATCTCCTATTTCTTCTTCAACAAAGCTTCTATTTACTTTTGTTATTAGTCAGTTTTGAACTGGTGTTGTTCACTGTTCGTTACACACATTTTATAATTTTTCAAAGTACAATTTTTAATCAATTTAACATTTCCAGCGTTTCTTTGCCAGAGCACTTTCTGAATGCAGTTATGAGCGTGAGTCAGTTTGTTACCTTCTCTTGTTCACTTTTTTTCAAAGAAAAGCGGTTTAAATATCAAAATAAACTTCGTAATTTCATCTCATAATATTGGTCGTTCGGCATAGCGATTAATTTAATACTTAGCCAACCGAATGGGGAGATCTCCCATTATTTTCTTCAACAAAGCGCTATCATTGATTCTATTACATTTACTTTTGTTATTAGTTAGTCTTGAACTAGTGTTGTTCACAATTAATTTTCTGCTTTTCAAAAGTACAATTTTCAGTAAATTCAACATTAGTTCAAGACCAACTAATAACAAAGGTAAATAGAATCAGTTTCAGCGCTTTGTTGAGAAAAAAAATAGGATATATCCCCATTCGGTTGGCTAAGTGTTAACATTCCTTTTAGACGGTTCACAAATTTTGTATTTCAGTTTCTAATAATATTATTAGTAGCGTATGGCAATAAATGCATTTGCTTCTAAGGGTATTATTTAGACATAACGGTGATATCTCTGAATATAACTTTGAATTACTGGTGGAACCGAATATAACATTTTTACGAAGATGAGTATGCTGTTACAACGTAACACCAACTGTTAAATAAAAAACTTTTCGTCCATTGACCGCATTTTTGAAACTGCCACAGCCACGGAAGTATAAAATTTGACCGTCAAAAAGGAAAATTATTACGATTCAGTTATCAATCCTCGAAACACACAGCATCAACGACGATTAAAACCATGATACATATCTACGTGGTAGCCTCTGCGTCCCATAAAATTCTCCACCGAGCGTTAAACTACAATGTAACACGGACAAGTTTACGATAACATAAAATCGTGACAACGAAGTTATAATTAAACGGGACAGCGTTCAAGAGCACAAAAGGCACCTGGCGAGCACAATGATCGTTAGTTTCCAATAGCGTGCGCCAACGTGCGATGGCGAAGAGACAACAAAAGCGGACAGGAAGGGAACACGGGCGAAAAGAGAGGAAGAATGGGACGTAGGGGGGGGGGGGGTGGAGTGGAGGCCAGTAGCCATCTCTCAAACTTACGAAAGCCGCGTATCCGGTGTACATTTTGTTGGATGTTTTCATATACACAGCGGCATGAAGAACGAAGGGAAAAGAAGAGGCCGCACTCCGTTGCTGTAAAACAGAGCATTATTATCCTTCTAGTCCATTACCCAGGACACCAGCAGAGGCCGGGAAACCGGCTGGAAGAGGACGCTATAGCTAGAACCAAAAACCCCGGGCAACTGCGGGGCAAGGGCCATTGACTCCAACACTACCGCCTTTCAACCTTCGACGTGATTTATCTCCGGATTCCTGCTTCTCGACTTCCATCTCTCGCTTCTTCTTCTTCTGCTTCTGCTTCTTCTTCTTTCTCTTCTTCTTCTTCTTCTCCTTCTCCTGTTCAGTTGCTCATTCCACGTTTCGGCTTTCCTTTCGATTTTAACAATCAGCTAACCGAATGGTGAGATCCATTTTTTCCGCAACAAGGGTGCTGTGATTGATTCTATTTACTTTTGGTATTAGTTAGTCTTCAACTACTGTTGTCCACAGTTCATCAAATACATTTTCTGCTTTTCCAAAGTACAATTTTTAATAAATTCTTAATATACAATGGACAGTGTTCGGTTAGGTGTGGTACCGTGCGGTTAGCTAAATGTTAACACTTAGCCAACCGAATAGAGAGATCCCCTATTTTTTCCACAACAAGGGCGCTACCATTGATTCTATTTATCTTTGTGATTACTTATTCTTGAACTATTGTTGTCTACAGTTCATCAAATGCGTTTTCTGCTTTTCTAAAGTACAATTTTTAATAAATTCTTAATGTACAATGGACAGTGTTCGGTTAGGTGTGGTACCGTGCGGTTAGCTAAATGTTAACACTTAGCCAACCGAATAGAGAGATCTCCTATTTTTTCCACAATAAGCGTACTACGATTGATTCTATTCATTTTTGTTATTAGTTAGTCTTGAACTAGTACTATTTGCAGTTCGTTACACACATTTTCTGATTTTTCCTGGTTTTATGTTATATTGGTATACCAATTCAAATTTAAGCGAAGGTAAATACGGTTATACTAATTGATATTAAATTGATGTAAGCTTAACATAAATTAAAATAAATTGATATTCATTAATATTAAGACACGTGATTTATCTGTAACGTATTAATTTTATAATTTTATATTAATCCCTCTAAGTTAATTTATTCTTGTACTGATTTAGAAAATTTAACGTGAGGTTATGGAACCGGTGGCTCCTTTAATTATCATTATGCTGCATGCATATAAATATTATTAGCCGTGTATACGATTGCATGTTCCATGGATATATCGAGAATTTTTACCGATGGAAGTGAATTAAAGCGGTATTTCATCGTAAATCAATAAAAGACAACATTTGCACAGCGTTTGTACGATATTTTCAACTAATACCCTCGCCCGCTTGATTTACATCGGCGATCAATTATGCCTCGTATTAAACACGCGCCTGTGTGAAATTCATTAATAAATCACAAGCGGCGAAAATTTTTGCATGCAAAGCAACGACGTAAATTAAAAATAAATACGCAATCAAAGCGAACGTAATGCCCGTTGCATGGAACTGATGAGGACGGCCGCTCATTTACATTGAATCAATAATCAAGAAATTATATCTGCATACGAATGTTCACGCATATGGTGCACTTACTTCTGCAAAACGTTGCAAAAACATGCGGGAATGGGTGAACGAACGGTTTAAAATAAATTTCGCTGATTGAATTCAGGGACATTTTAACGTTTCGAGCTCCGCCTTCATATTTCAGTTTAAATAAAGCTAATTAAATTTTCTTTCACACTGGTACTTTGAGAAAAAGTACGTAATCGGTGGAAGCCAATATCTTTCGTTTCGATCGTTTCGTTTAAATCGGTCGCCTCTACAAATTTATCATCGAATAACGACTAACGATAATGATCTAAATAAAACATCGGAATAGAATGGGACTAAGTAATGGCGAACGATACTGCAGTATATAATACTTTAACAGTCATCACACCTCAACATCTTGTTCATTCTGCTGTGTCATTTGCTCTTACAGTGCATCTAAATACTTATTCATATTTTCTTCAGTTATAGTTGGATCTGTTATAAAGTCAAACAATGCTTTAACAGTTATCACTACTGGCGTATATGTATTCAGTATATTATATATATACCAAATTCGGCTTTACTTTTATTTTATTTCACTTTTGTAGAGTGAGATGATGAGGCTCAGGTGTGAATAAAATAAAGTGAAGAGCTTAGAATATTATTAATAACCTTTCCTATATATAAATGAAAAAAAAAAGAAAAGAAAGAAAAGTGAATAAAATGATAAATATGCGTGTATTTGATAACACTAAAACGACACAAACGATTTTGTTGTATCCCCTTTGTTACCCTTTGTACGTTTTGGTTTATTGCACTTGTTCATATTTATTTATTTGTTTGGCAATAAACGTATGTTAAAAAAGAAAAAAGGCATCGGTCTGCTAGGTAGCCTTACCGATGAGTCCGCCAACAGGCCCCGGATGAAACACCACATTCTCATTCCCATTACTTTTCACTCCTTCTCTCTTACCAACAGCCACAGATACATTACCAATATGCAATGTGCTCCCCAAGAACCTAAAAATGTTTTCAGGCGGACTTCACCTGCCTCTTCCTCTGTGTCGTTCAGCTTGCAGATGCCTAGCCCAGCAAGTCATCTTCCCTCGCTACGTTCTAACAACTGCCTCGAGAAGCCTCGAAGAACCTTCTCTCCCTTTTTACCTTGATCCCATCAGCCCGAACCACCCATGAGGTGTGCACACATACGTTTACGGCCCAGAAAAGTTTCCGGGGCTCCCGCGTGTAACCGTATCCATCGCTGAAATATCTCGAAAAGTCTACCCCGTGGCGGCCGGGCAACATAATATCAGTCTCGCCGGAATCTAAGCATATTTAAGCCAGCGGGCGGAGGAAGAAATATATAGGGAGAGACGGTAGACGAGCCGCGCGGCTGGGTTAACGGCAGTGGCCGTCGAGGGGGGTTGGACGAGAGAGAGAGAGAGGGGGATGGATGTGCAAGGGTGACTGCATACCCACTTTTTTATACAGTCGCGTCGAGAAAGGTTATGAACACGAAGTTAGAGGCATATGAATAAAGTGGCCAAGTTTTTGCCGCTCTATATCACCCGGGTAATGTTCGCGAGTCGGTTCTCTAAAGCATTATATACGTTACGGCCGATGTACAGTCGGCCGCAACAGTATCTGTTCGGCCGCTGAATGTCGAACGCTTGAAACGAGATATAAGAATTTGGAAAATCGAATGGATGTTGATCAGACACTGATGGACAAATTCTAAAGTGGTGGTTTTTTGATGGTTGCTCGCAACATTATGCGAGTACGCTAAGAAAAGGAGTTACATGAATGAATTATGAATGGTTATACATTTAAAAAAAAAGAAAAGATAGAAAAATGATTAAAGTTTTAAATATACGTGTGTTTAAATAAAATGAATTAAAATAAAACGACACAGACAAACACTATAAACAAAGCTACGCACTTTCTCGCACTACGCTGACTATCATTTCTCGATCGAGTGGGGCTCCAAAAGACAAAACACTCAGCCCCACTCTATTGATCCCTTCACACGCACAGATATGCATACCCAGACACACTAAACGTACAATTTTACGATACTAATCCTTAAATCTAAGCATTGCCGCATATATATTTATATAATACAGAATATTTACATCATACAGATATATACCGAATGTATAGAAACAGATTAACCCCTTGCGCTCGAGAGGTAATTTTCAAGTGTAAAATACTTAATAAAATTCACACATATTAAATTCGGTTTAGTTAAGCAATATACTAAACTTTATTTATACGACTATTCATTCCTATTAGTTTGAAACTTTGCAGAACTATCATTTGGTGATTGACTATCACCTTTCGAGTACAAAAGGTTAAAACTTGCGATTACGATAATTTTAATAACTACAAGAATAGATGTCCTACATTTTAATTCACCCGTAGCAACATTGCAATACATTTCATATTTTATTTGTATTTTGTGACAACAAATATTAAAAATGTCCGACTATTACTGATAGGTGGATTAACGTCTTTAAGATGTCCGTGGTTCTTGTTCGTGGTGATATTTTATTAATATCATTCAATTGTGGTTTTTGAAAATATAAAAATTAAAAATTATTTTCATCTTCTTTAAGATAGTTGTTATATTGATAATTACAAAAAGCACCATGTCAAATTTTGATTTATCTGAAAATGACTACGATATGAAAAGATAAGTCTAAAATTTCATTTTGCTAAAAGTTACTTTTTATATAATAATTACACTTAATTATTGTCGCTTTTATTATTTTCTAAAAAAAAAATAACTACGCATTTCATCCCGCTATTTAGCATATATGGAATAAAAATTTTTAGCACTCAAACGATTAAACAGGGTGCGAAGACTTTTGTGATTGGCTGTAACCGACTAATGCTCGAAGTTCTTTCTGAAACGGCATGGTAGCCACGTTTAATCGCGTTTGAGTAATTACGTACTGGCAGGCGATGAGTGACGCTGTTGGCTGCAACTTCTTTCGTTTTGAGGGGCCCCGAATCGCTGCAGCATTTTTCTTTTTTACGACTAATGGCGCTGAAATTTGAGCATTTTATGTCTGCGCATATGAATGGTACGTGCAGGTTCTCTTGTTGGTTTCGCGTGCCAATACACGCTTCGAGGGGGCCAGCAGACTCGCGAAATTGTGGGAAAAATGAACGGGAAGGGGGATGCAAAGAAGTTTCGGCAGTTTCAAGCTGATGGAGTTCTTTACGATAATTGATCGTCCAGGAGACGGTATATTCATCGTTAGAACAATTTTAAAAAGTGTGTCTGAATGTTCCCAAGCTTCTAGCTTGAAAGCATCCTAAAAGCGTATTCCGTTGATCTTCTTCCTAGCTTTATAATTTTCCTAAAACTTTGCGTACTATTTTAAATAAAATGTAACAAGTACAGTTAATTGGCAATGCTATATACTATTGATAGGAGAATTAATTTACAAAAATCGGTCAAGTTTATGTTTATCATAGACACATATCATTGTTACAAATGGGTTTCCTATTTATTCGTCCTCCCTAAACGATCTCGCTGCTCGGATTGCCTAGATCTAAAATGAAATCCGGATTTTTCGCCGAACGCCTATGGAAAGAATGAAGTTAGGAAGAATTAAAAATGATAAATAAATAAATAACAAATAATAATTAAATTATAATACCGTTATTGCAGCTGATGTTTTTTTATGTACGAGGAAAATATTAAACGAACCGATTTTCAAATAATTATCGTAAATAACTTGTTACAATATTACCCATTATTATCAACGATATAATATTTAATGTACCTGGTTCTCAAATAGCAATCAAAATACCTACACGATGTAATTCCTTCGCTGCACTTTCTACCCGCAATTACGTACAGCAGTAGACCAGAGTTTAAGACCAAAGGGTCAAACAAAACAAATTAATTAATTAACAAGAAATAGCACGATAAACAAAACTTCCATTCTGTGCTAATCAATGGATAGTGTTCTACGGTAATAACAATAAAAATGTATGTACAGGCAATATTTGCAGACCATAAGATTACAGTAGCGGGCAAAAGTTTAAGACCAAAGAGTCAACGAAATTAAATTGACTAATTATTAAAAAATAGCACGATAAACAAAATTTACATTCCACGTTGATCAATAAATAGTATTCCACCGTAATCACAATAAAAATGATTGTACAGGAAATATTTGCAGACCATAAGACTACAGTAGCGGGCAAAAGTTTAAGACCAAAGAGTCAACGAACAAATTTACATTCTGTGCTGATCGATAAATAGTATTCTAGCATAGTAACGATAAAAATGAATGTACAGGCTATTTGCATACCGTAAAACTATGTTTCGCATTGTCCTGTCGTCTTAAACTTTTCTCCGCTACTGTACAAGAGATCGTCGAAGCCTGGCGCGCGATCGGTTGTACCGAGTTGAAATCCCAATGAAACCAGCGATAATGTCGTGCAAAGAAAAGGATTTCGTTATTTATCCCCGCGAGTGCGCGGATAACTGCACGGAGGGGCTCGCGTGTGTACGCTCGGGCGGACATACATTACAAGGCCCCCTGTACGAATGATTCGATTCGACGCGCAATTAATCAGATTGCCATTCACGTGCCTGTGTACGCGTGTCCCTCGGGCCTCCCCTCGCTTTATTCCCGGTGCATACCGCCGAGTTCCACCGCGACGGTTCGCGTTCGTCCGCTTGTAACACCGGAAAAATACCATGAGTATCTAAGTAATCGCCATGCGTTAGCTGCCGGAAAACTACCATGAATGTCTAAGTAATCGTCATGTATCAATAACCGAAAAACTACCACGAGAATCTAAAATAATCGCCATGCGTCAGCCGCCAATAACAAATCTGTACCATCGAAATCTTAACCATGATTTTGTAATTATTTGTATGATAAATTGCCAACCACCATTGTAATCTCTTGCACCCTCAAGTAACCCTCACTGAAAGAGATAAATAAAAATTTTCTCCGCCAAAGAGGAGAGTTCATTGTCAGTTTTCGAGGCGTAAATCTAAGTAATCGTCGTGTGTCAGTCGCTGGAAAACTACAACGAGTATCTAGAGTAATCGCCATGCGTCAGCCGCCAATAACAAAATTTGTAGCATCGAAATCTTAATCAAGATTTTGTAATCATTTGTATGATAAATCGCCAACCACCATGGTAATCTCTTGCACCCTCAAGTAACCCTCACTGAAAGAGATAAATAAAAATTTTCTCCGCCAAAGAGGAGAGTTCATTGTCAGTTTTCGAGGCGTAAATCTAAGTAATCGTCGTGTGTCAGTCGCTGGAAAACTACAACGAGTATCTAGAGTAATCGCCATGCGTCAGCCGCCAATAACAAAATTTGTAGCATCGAAATCTTAATCAAGATTTTGTAATTATTTGAATGATAAATTGCCAACCACCATGGTAATCTCTTGCAGCTTCAAGTAACCCTCACCGGAAGAGATAAATAAAAATTGTGTCTGCCAAACGAGAAGAGTTCAATGTCAGCTTTCGAAGCCTAAATCTAAGTAATCGTCGTGTTTCAACTGCCGGAAAACTACGAGTATCTAAATAATCGCCATGCGTCAGCCGCCAATAACAAAATCTGTACTATCGAGATCTTAACCACGACTTTGTAATCATTTATATGATAAATCGCCAACCACCATAATAATCTCTTGCGACCCCAAGTAACCCTCACCGGAAGAGATAAATAAAAATTGTGTCTGCCAAACGAGAAGAGTTCACTGTCAGCTTCGGAAGCGTAACCATCCATGTAGTTATTTCTTCCTTTGCCCCACTTTCCCCGTAACACGCTCGATGCCCCGATCGTTCGCGTCTTTACATCCTGCTTCAGTCCCGCGGTCGAACCGATCTCTCCCTTTCTCCCTGCCCCCTCGTCCGAACCTCTGCTCCCTTTTTATTATTCGCGAAGCCTAATCAAGAAGAGTAAACGCGGAGAGCGAAAAAGTGGCGGGAAGCTGAGTGGTACAGTCGCAGGGGGATGGAGAAGGTGGAAGACAGAGACGTTGCAGGGGGGGTGAGCTAGAAAACGAATCGATGCATTACCGGGAACAGTCGTTCGGTCGTCGACTGAAAATGAAGGAAAAGACGAGAGCGGTGGTGATACCGGGGGGAGGGGGAGGAATGGCAGGGGAAAAGAGGAAGGAGAGAGAGAGAGAGAGAGGGAGAGGCCACACGAATTGACACTCGGACGAAGACGGATAAAGAGAGTCAGATTGAGAGGAAGGGGTTAGAGGAGATCGATAAAAAGAAAACGCGAGAGGAACGAATGCTTATGTATATAACCGGCGCCTGTAGTCGTGTGTTGCGCGTGCACGGCCGTGTTTAAGCGTGCACCGCCGGCAACGAGAGAAAGCTGAAAGAGGTATGCCCGGGGGTGGTGGAAGCAGAGGGGGTGCGGAGGGGCGAGGACGAAGAAAAATGGCAGGGTACACCGTGCTCTCGTATATGGTAGGGTAGTTAGCCAATCGCGCTGCACTGCTACACCGGATGAATATCAATGAGGGAAAAGCCACCCATCGCGTTTTACAATTTTCTTCCGCTTCTGTCTGTGGAATAGAGGACACGACGCAGCGGCGGCGGCACGGGGGGAGGGCTGGGGGGCGGAGGAAAGTCGTGCCACGATCGCTTGTTTACGCAGGGGCTGATTGGAAACGCGGTTTCTCATCGAGCAATCCGGTTAGGGACTTACGTGGAACTTGAAGACACAATTGACGAGGAATTTCACTATTGTGTCGGGGAATAACGACACACGAGGCTCGAATAATTTACGTGCTCTTGAGACAGTTGGATATGGAAGATGCAAATTATCTGAATTTGATACCTACAAGGGGGGCACGAACCTTGTCGCTAATAAAAATTCAAAAGCTTTTCTGTTGGATTTTTATCTGAATCGTTGCTCGGAACGGTTAGGAACGTACTTAGAGTTTTCCAAGTTCACATATATTCACAAAGGAAACGTAAACGGAAACAGTAGGGATGAAACAATATTGAGAAAAGAAACAGAAACTGTAAAAATACAATGTTATGTTAACTTTAATGTGATCTAGCTCGATCTACGACTCTTTTACTCGTTACTTATACTTTTTACTTTGCTCAAGCTGTCTGGAGTCGACTCAATCTGTAGACCGACTGACTAGTTAACCGAACGGCTTATTAGTTTGCGCACACGTCTCTTTCTTTGTTTTTCCCTCTACTCTCTCTCACACGCTACCCCTGATTTATAGGTATACGCCATCTCTTTCCAAGCGAAACTATTAATGCTTATTACCAACATTTTAGGAATGAATGCTCTTTAAAGTGTCCACTATCTTTCGTTTTACTTGGTAAAAGTATTCAGTATATTTGGTATTCGCAGGACTTTCTATTTAAGTAGAACTTACTCTTTCGAATGACATTCTTGATTTTTGTCTTAGAATGTTGCATAGAGTTATCCCTTCAATTTTCTCCCAGTTTCGTTCGAACACCCTGTATAGAAACCTCGACGAACTCGAGTACTTGCGAGAAAGATAAGGGTTGATCCCCCCCCTAGTGGCGAGGACAGGAAGGTCGCCAGACACGTAACGTCTGTATTAAACAATGACCATTTATCGAAAGTTAACGACCTTCTAATATTTTCCGTTGAAAAATATTGGAATACGTTACCCCTATCCCTTCCTGTGAACCACCTGAAATAGTAATGGTGTATTTACGTGACACGAGCCCGCGCATGTCGTTTATTAACGAAGTCATTTGTATAAGGTGCAACGTGAAATTCCTCGCTGAACATACCATTCATCGAGTGGTTCATACGTAACAGAATTGAATACGACCGTGAGTTTTTGCGCGGCGCGTACCATGTCATTTGATTAAAATTCGTTCGATGAAACCGGCGCTGTTCCACGGAACATGCAAATAAAATAGCCAGGCTAATAGCAGTCGGAGCATTGTTGAGAGCTGAAAAAAAGCGGGCTGCGAGAAGGAAAGCATGGAAGAAAGGGCGAGGGGATCAGGAGGGATGAAAGCAAGGGAAAATGTGCAGTCCCTATGCGAAACGTCGACGATAACTAGTGTACGTGCTCCGTTGTCTAACGAAATCTTATCTTTATCGTTTCCCGCGTCGCGCTCGCGCGCCAGTTTCTTAGATATTTGCGAATTGCTCGGAAGCGCCATTTTGTCGCGTGTTTATTGCGCCTGACGGACATTTGCGTTTCTCGCGTCTCTTGCATTCTTAAATGAAACACGTAATTGATGAAACCAAAGCGATCCCGGACGTGCACGGAAGGAAAAGTATATCGATTCGTTGAATTTACCGAATTTCCGTTCCAATAGTAACTAGACTGCGGATATTTGCGTATCGATGAGAAACTTTTAACCTGAAAGTAATAGGAGAAACGTGCAAAATGTTAAAAATGAAGTTACATTGTGAAATGTATGATATAAAGTAAAGTATGAAGCAAAGTTATGATTATACTCCGTTTGATCAGTTTCGTTTATGAAAATACGTATTTGCTGTTACTAGTCCAACAATAATATAATGTTTCAAACAGTATTACATAATTCTGTGATTTATTTCCAATACTACTCGTTGACGCACAATGCGTCAACACCGTCGTTTCACCCATTCCATAGCAGAAGAAAATTCTATTTCATTATAATTGTCAAATTATAATTGTCAACCTTTCTCACTCGATGCAATCGGTCACAACCACCCATAATTTCTCAGTCGCAACGTTTTCTCAAGTGCTCATTTTTCACGTCTTAGAAACAATCGAGTCCAAACATTTTGCGTTCACACGACAATCGCCCAACTCAAGCACTCTTCCGACTTTCCCAAACTCATATCCACTCGATCGCATTCCTACAATAGTTTATGCACGAACGTGGAACGAAGGCTATTTTTGAGTTTAGGATTTCGGTTTATCGACATACAGTTAAAAGATTAATTTATAACTTGGCAATTTAGCATATGGGATGTCATGCGTAAGAATTGATGTTGAACTCTCTCAAGTTCAGTACATAGGTAACCTTTTGCTCTCGAAAGGTGACTGTCAGTCACCAAATGATAATTTTGCAAATTTTCAAACTCATAGGGTTAAACAGTCGTGTAAGTAAAGTTTGGTATATTGTTTAATCGAACCAAATGGAATTCAATATGTGTGAATCTTATTAAGTATTTTACACTTGAGAATCTTTGAAGTTATTAGGTTGGAGGGAAAGTTTTGTCGTATTTTAAATAGGCAGGTAATTTTTCTCGTAAATAAAAAAAACACCTGGCTAGTGAGTCATTGGAAATTTTTTTTGTTTTTTTACCTGCTGTATAACATAAAAGGAGTCCTTTTTTACCGTTCATCATTTACTTGTGATATTTAAAGTGAAAAACATGTCAGTAGATAAAGTGCATTTACGACACTGCATTTTGTATGAATTCCAAAAAGGAAGCAACGCATCGGTTGCATGTAAAAATTTATGTGCGGTATTTGGAAAAGATATTGTAAACGTTCGTACTTGTCAAAGATGGTTTAGCAAATTTCGTTCCGGGAATCTGAGCCTCCAAGAAAGTGATCGATCTGGACGACCATCCAAGATCGACAATGATGTTTTGCGATCCATGTTGGAAAATAATCCACATTTAACAAGTCGAGAAATTGCAGAAGAGTTTGGCATTCATCATACAACTGTTGGAGGTCACATTAAATCTCTTGGGTTTGCGTTGAAGCAAAGTGTTCGGGTTCCACGTGAATTAACGGAAACGGAAAATACGACAGAATTTTCCCTCCAACCCAATAGTATTACTGGACGTTTGCGAGTCCCCTCTTGAATGCAAGGGGTTAATACAAAGTTAGTGCAAAGCTTGTGCAATAATCAGACACGAGAACAGAATTAGTCCAAAGATAAATGTTTTACATAGTTTTAAAAATAAGTTGCACGCAATAAACATTACTCGTCGTTGCCCTTTTGTGGGTCTCATGAGAACGGCGGCCATTGCCGCGCGAAACAGGAACTCGATGCAAATTTAAACGGGGTATTCTTTTCGAAAAGCGATGAAGATTAAATGCGCGTGTACGCGTGCAACCTGATTCCATTAATCTTTTCGTTACTCCGTTCTGGCTTCCACGGTGCACCTCCCTCAGATGTGCTTGTTTTCAAAGCGGATGGGAGAGTTAAACGGAAGCCGAAAGGTGAACGAAGAGTAATAGATGGCTGAAGGAAGAATATGCTATAAAGAGATTGAGAAATGAAAAATGATCTCGAACGATCTGAGGATCGAAAAGCGAGCAACGCAACGTTGCAGGAACTCTTGTTCGATTGAATTAATATCGATCGAAGTGGAAATTGGAACACTTAAAATTGTTTCTTCTAGCAGCAACGATGACGTTCTTGTAGCTTTTTATTCGATAAATTCGTAGAGATGCCATACGTGAATTTGTTTTCAGTAACGAGAGAATTTTTATCCAATTTCGTCATGATTGAATTCTAGATGTGAATAATTTCAATATTTAAAAATAATTAAGAATTATTTACTAAAATACACTTACTAAAATTTTCCCAGTCTCCTTTCTCACAGTATACACTAACATACATAATATCTTTATTTTCGGCTAAGAGATCTGGACTTTGGTTTACATTTCTCTTTAATTTCATTTACTCTGTTTCCCTCACTCTCTCTTCTCATTCATTCTTACTTTGTGCACTATCCTACTTTGCCTAGTCCTAGTCTCTTATGTTATTAATATTCACCTAACTTATTGATCTAATTTCCTACCCTAAAAGAAAAAAGAACAATAAAATAAAATGCATAGCATATTGCCGCTTTCTGTCTTTATCATCCTTTTCAGTTTCTAATTCTTTATCTTCTAATATCTTTGACATTACGTTTTTCCTCTTTTATCCCCTTTAGCTAGATTTCTACTTTTTTGTCTTTTCTACCACTCAGTATGTCCTGAAGCAGTATTATATATAATTTCTTGAAACACTATATTGAAAATGAGGATTTATATTGCTTAAAAAGGATACACCCTTATTTGAGATATTATAATATTTTATTATATAAGACGAGGAAGGGCGACTGTGATCGAATCTTGCAAGCTTTGTTCTGAGACTAGCAAATCGCCAGCAGTCGAAATTCCTGCGACACTGTCCGGGTGCTTTAGCTCTTCTGTTCTGTAGCTTAACGTTTTCTTACTTTCTAAAATGACAGATATCTCTTAGGTTCTTGAAAGAAGCTCTTGAAAAAGTACTTTAAGAGAAAGCTGATTTATGATTAATTTTTGTCTCGTAGTATTTCTGTATTCAAATCCTATCAAACAAATATGCTTAATAATGTAAAATAATCAGTAAAAGGAAGGAGGTATGAAGGATGTTAGCATTTCGTAGTGTACATCGTTCTACCCTGATATTTAACAGTATTTTCTCTAAATTATCAAAGACAATGCTTCACGCGCCGCAGAGAAACCATTATATATTTCCCTGTATTTCGAATTCCCAGATTACAAAGTGCGATATTATCGGAAATATCGATGGTAACAAGTACCAGCATGATCTACTTTGATGTAGGTCTGGAGGATCGCATTTCTTCCGACATGTGTGTTTCTACAGCTTTCACCTTGCTGTTTCGAGTGCATTTCATACAGGGATTTAAAGGATGATGCCTTGAAATATTAAGGAAAAACCTTTCAGCTGCACGTACGGAATTTTCGATTGGAGAATGTGGAGGCATATCTGACTTACAATGTCCAAGATAATCTTATCTTTGTTTTATTACCATATGTACGGTATTTGCAAATCATTCGCTGTATCTGCATGAGGTATTAGGTGTGTAAATTAATTCGATGTCTTTTGAGCGGAAAACCTACCCTCCTAACTTTTGAATTTTTTCCAATTAAAGTAAACGTTGTGATAAGCATCGGTGGATAACACCCGGTTGCAACGCAAACCCTTGTTTAGTTTCTTCAAACGTTTTTCAAGAGTTTTCTTAAAATTTCTTGCCTGCCCTGGTCCTGCTTGTCCGATAAATTAAAATCTACGTTTCGAAATCGTAAAAACCACTCTTTGCGCGTTTTATATGTCACAGTGTCATTGCACAAAACGGAACAAATCATTTGTTTGGCTTCAGAAGCTTCTTTTCTTCGGTTCAAAAAGCAAAAAGAATGCAGTGTCTTGAATACTCCTTGTCGAACGTCAAATCGTTTACTGTTATTAGATGAAATTATTGTTGGGAGAATAATTGAGGAACTCTGCTTTATAGATAGGGCTGAGTGAGAGTGGGAATGGTGGAATGTTCAAAAGCAATCAGGAGAAATACGAAGAAAAGAAAGAATAGTGTAGAATAAAGGTTCTTAAAATTGTTTATTACTACGATTAATATGAATAATCGCAAAACTATACAGTGTGCAGTAAATATGTTTAATCTTCAGCTGTTTATACATAAATTCGTGTAAATTATCAATTACGCCAAATTGTCGTTGACTGTTTTAATATTCCTTAAAGCATAATTTTGCTACTTTCAAATCACCATAGTATAGGAAAGGTATTTTAATTTGAATGGACGTTATAAAGGGTTAAACGCAAAGCCATTGAATTAACACATTCGCGACCGGCAAATTTTTTCCGTTTCTAATATTGAGTATCGGCAAAAATAATGAAATTCTGAAACTGGTTGCCGCAAAATTGTATCGTTAAAGCAAGGATAAAAATGACAAAAATTGTTTTGAAATATCAATGCTGCAATAATGTGTTGATTAAAATGAAACGATTTTTGTAATTACTATACTTGCTTTATAGGTAGACAATTTACTTATAGGCAATCAGGAATAGAATTTACAAAGACGTGAATTCACGTCAGCGGCAACTAGGGATAGAACTTGAAAAGACGTGAATTCACGTCAGCGATCGCGAATGTGTTAATTTCCACACCTAATACAAAGCGTCTACTCGTCACGTAACTATCGAAATAGTTGACCACTGTTGTTCTATGCACCTACGGATTAAATGTTTGGCGCGTCAAACGAATTTACGCTACAGCAAATTTCTTACGATTGCACAAACATTTGGACGGTGTTACAAGAACCTTTGCCGCACTGTCTCACTCTGTTTCTCTCTCTCTCTCTCACTCTCACTGATGTACTGTTCACACAAGCAGCACTCGTGCTCCTTTCCCAATGGAATGTAGTATTACATGTGTTTACAAACGAGAATTGAATATATCTCGAGTTCTCTGTTAGTTTTATTTCTATTGACACGGTAAATATATTCGCGAGCGTCGGAGCCGCCGTTTATTCAGATTTTTGTGTCGCCCTGTTTGAACGGCTGTTTGCAAAAAGTATCACGTTGAAAGATGCACGGCACCGGTTGAGCGTTATTCTCAACCTGCCGTTGTTTATTACTTTCCGCTACACTGCTCTGTTTATTTTTTACAATACCCAATTATACTGGATTCCGTGTGCATTTCTATAAAACGAAACAGTTATTTTGGATACCAACTGATTTTTTTGTTGTTGTTAATGCCCGGTAGCGTTGTAATTTATGATCATGATATTGATGCGAGGGAAACAGCGAAAACACGTGACATCGATTTTCTAAGAAAAGAATCTATAAATCTTGACGATGCGCAAAATGAATATATATCAATCTATTCCAGTAAACAGAAACGGAAGTTTAAAATTGTTTCTTAAATTAGTATGATATTGCAATCATGTCGAGTCATTTTTAAAACGTAAAGACTTTGCCTTGAGAACTGTTTGGAATTCAAATTTTGCAAAGGAAAAGAAACTAATATTGTAAAGTAAAATAAAACTTTAAAACGACACTCGATAAACCATACGATTGAAAAAGTTACATCAATTCTTATTTGTTTGATTAATAAAGTATTTTGAAATTCGTATGAATAATCCTTCATCGATAAACTTCTTAATATCGTCTGCAATAGATTGCTGTCAATTTCAATAGCTCGACACTCCAAGAGAATCAACCATCCTCCAGATTATTATTCCTCCCTTCTACGATACTTAATCAGTTAAGAGAGGAATTTAATTTTAGGAAACCCTCACAGGTTGCGGAATTAAAATAAAGCAATGGCGTGTATACATGTCAAACGCAGAACAAATGGCTCTATAAGTTTTACAAAAAACGAGGAAGGATTACATTTTTATTTAATAAAAATTAACAATTCATTTCTGAAAAGGTTACTGTTATCAGAAACTTGTTAAAAAATTGTCAAGAAATAATGAACTGCACAAGACATAATATAAGAATAATACAAATAATAAAAGAATACTTGAATAAGAAAAAGTTGGCAGTATAAAGGAAACATACTACCAAATAATAGTCTTGTATTTTATTGAAATTTCGAGTTTTGATAGTCAATGGTAATTTTTTATTTTACACAACGGGTATACACGTCGTACGCACCGCAATAGAGATTTGATTAGACGTGTATACACGTCAAACACGCTTAACTGGCTAACCCCTTAAGCGCTATGAACGAATATATGGGTTCTCATAGAACCATTCAATCTGGGCTATGAACACATATATGGGTTCTCATAAAACCATTCAATCTTGGCTATGAACGCGTATATGGGTTCTCACACAGCCATTCAATTTAGCCTATGAACGAATATATAGGTTCTCATACAATCATTCAATTTTGGCTATGAACGGATATATGGGATCTCACACAGCCATTCAATTTAGGCTATGAACGCGTATATGGGATCATACACAGCCATTCGATCTGGGTTATGAATAGATGTATGGGTTCTCACACAACCATTCAATTTAGGCTATGAACACATATATGGGTTCTCATAGAACCATTCAATTTAGGCTATGAACGGATATATGGGTTCTCACAGAGCCATTCAATTTAGGCTATGAACGAATATATGTATTCTCACACAATTATTCAATTTTGGCTATGAACGAATATATGGGTTCTCATAGAACCATTCAATCTGGGCTATGAACACATATATGGGTTCTCATAAAACCATTCAATCTTGGCTATGAACGCGTATATGGGTTCTCACACAGCCATTCAATTTAGCCTATGAACGAATATATAGGTTCTCATACAATCATTCAATTTTGGCTATGAACGGATATATGGGATCTCACACAGCCATTCAATTTAGGCTATGAACGCGTATATGGGATCATACACAGCCATTCGATCTGGGTTATGAATAGATGTATGGGTTCTCACACAACCATTCAATTTGGGTTATGGACGTTGTATAGTTTTATAAAATAGCGTATTTTGTCGTAAAAAAGTGGGCGGTCCACAACTCACGCTTAACGTCGCACAGCTCAGCGCTCAAATATTTAACGTTAACCCAAAATTAACCCTGAGCAACGCATTAGAATCACTATCTTCGCGTGTTCGATGTTATCTCGCAGAGATCCTGGTCGAAGCACCTTTCTGTCCCGAAATCGATTAACCCGAAATCGTCCCCTGTATTGTTACCAATTTCATGGTTATTCCATTTCCGTTTCCCGGGCGCAATAGCGCGCGCGAAGCACGGGATATCTTTCGGGCATGCGGGAGGAATCGCAAACACGTCTGGAATCAAGCCATAACTTAAAACGAGAAAACCACCGGAGGCAGAGCAGAGGTACAATGAAATAAGATGTGTCGTGAGTGCATCTCTATCTACGGTGATCCCACTTTCTGAAGCTTATCTCTGCATTTGCGAGGCGTACGCGAATACACATGCCTGCCTCGTTTCTTCTTCTCTCTTCTCTTTTCTTCTTTCCTCCTTCGTTCTATTTCTTTCTCCTCTGTCTAGAATAAGTGTTGTCTTACAAAGGGTTATTTTTGGTTGACGATTTTTTAGCGTTTGCTTATTTTAATGTGATTTACATCGTCTTGCTGTAAATACTCTTAAATATCAAGGTAAAACTATGTATACTACAGAATACTAATATCCTTAATGCCTCCTCCTTTTTACTGATTAGTTTATATAATTAAGTATGTTTGTTTGTTAGAATTTGAATACATTTCTCTTCTCTTCTCTTTTCTTTTTCCTTCTTTCGTTCTATTTCTTTTTCCTCTGTCTAAAATAAGTGCTATCTTACAAAGGGTTATTTTTAGTTGACGATTTTTTAGCGTTTGCTTATTTTAATGTGATTTACATCGTCGTGCAGTAAATACTCTTAAATATCAAGGTAAAACTATGTATACTACGGAATACTAATATCCTTAATGCCTCCTCCTTTCTACTGATTAGTTTATATTATTAAGTATGTTTGTTTGTTAGAATTTGAATACATTTCTCTTCTCTTTTCTTTTCCCTTCCTTCGTTCTATTTCTTTCTCTTCTGTCTAGAATAAATACTGTCTTACAAAGGGTTACTTTTAGTTGACGATTTTTTAGCGTTTGCTTATGTTATTTTATGTGATTTACATCGTCGTGCAGTAAATACTCTTAAATATCAAGGTAAAACTATGTATACTATGGAATACTAATATTCTTAATGTCTCTTCCTCCTCACTCATTATTTTACATTATTAAGCATGTTTGTTTGTTAGAATTTGAACACAGAAATACTACAAAACAAGAATTAACCGAAAAACCAGCTTTCTCTTAATGTATTTTTTGAAGGGTTTCTTCCAAGAACCCAAGCTGCGTCTGGCAAATTAAAAAGCAATAAAATCCTAAGACACAGAACGAAAGAGTTAAAGGACCCGGACGGGATGGTAGGAATTTCGACCACTGGCGTTTGCTAGTCTCATGACAGAGCTCTTAAAATTTTAATTAGAATTTCATCATTCTCGTGTCATGTAACGAAGAATCAAAGTATTTTAAAATAACAGTTTATTTTATTCAGTAATTTTAAACTCCATTTCCAATATTGATTTATGCAAGCAGACGTCGCGGTCGCGTATTATAAAAGAACCGAGGTTCGAGAGAGATTAGGAAACACTGATCTAGTAGAAGATCGAGCTGTTTCCACCGGTACGTATGTGTGCTTCGTGTGTGGAAGATGGAGGGTAGTGGTAAACTAAATCAAAGAATTTCACGGATTTACCGACATGCAATCCGGGGTTACCGTGAATGCACAGTCTCCGTAACCTCCTGCAGAATATTTCTCAGAAACACGCCAGTTTCCTCTTCCTGCCGGAAGACCACTTCGTGAGAAAAAGCTCTCCCCCGGGTATTACCGATCTTTCGACCTCGTTTCTTCGTTGCCTCGTAACTCACCCGTTGCTTGTTATCGTTCCTTATCTCGGTCAACTTTAAACGGCCGTACACGGGGAGTTATCACGCCTTTTCTAAACTGTTCCACCTTCCCTCCGTTCCCACCACCTGTCGACCAATGCTGTCGAACGGCCTCGAACCGTTGTTGCCGCATTTTGAAAATTGAAAGCTTGCAAACACTGAAAACACACGTATGACAGTAACATGTAAAATGTCTGCTCTAGTGTATTATGTTTTTCATGCTTATTGCACTTAAAAGTACATTTATTGGCAATATACCTTGTAAAAAGTTAAACATTAATTTATTTCGTTCCACTTCGTTCTATTAACCCTTTGCACTCGAGGGCTCCAGAGCGGAGGCATTTAAAATTTGTCTTCAAACTCGAGGGCTCTGCTATGGAGACAATGCAAATAACTTTCGAACGCACATTTCGCAACTGACACTAGAAATTTGGGTTGAATTAAAATATGAAATATTATCTGGTTAACGTTATTTATTCAATTTCCTATATGCCTTCTAGTTTGTTATTTTTTCTGATACCGATGCGATACTTTTTAAGTGAATTAAGGTGAAAACGTATTCGATCAATTTTCGGGAATCACTCTATTTGACGAATGCTTTAAAGGATTTCCTTTAGTTGTTTCAATTTTTTTTAATCGAGTTCGACAAAGGTCTTGTTCGGAAGCATCTAACCTGCTTATATACTAAAGTGATTGGACAAAGGAGCATTCTTGCGAAATTGCCAAGAATGCTGTCAATAACATTTGTTATTTACCAAGAATCAATACTTCTCTACGTGTACGAAAGCTGTTCTTCTACGGCAAACGCTACTTCAACTTATTGAATCCCTTGATACGTGTGCATGCTGTAAATACAAGGATTTGGTACGGTAGCCGGTAACTTATAAAGCGGAAGCAGTTTCGATATCGAAGAGCGAGCCAGTGCGCAAATAAATTTCTGATGGAGTATCTTAAATCGTTATCAGAGGGGCACAAGTTAATTTGTCACACGGCTCGTCGATACTTCGAACATAATAATTTATTTCCTCAGAAATGGCATATACTGAAGATCAAAATCACGTTGTACGACGTTTGCAAAGGTCCAACGTTGTTCAACTAATTCGTTCGTTTTTAATCGTTTGAGTCCCAGGGGGTATTGAAAAATCACTGTCGAAGAATCCCAAACAGGGCAACCGCGCTTTCTCTAAATGAGTACGAAAAGACTCAAGCAGAGCGATAGCGCTTGTATTTAAATTTTTATTTTGTAATGTATTATTCCATTATTATAGTATTATTCTACCTGTTGGAAAATGTACTATTTACATTAACTGTTTGAGTCCCAGAGGGTATTGAAAAAACACTGTCGAAGAATCCCAAACAGGGCAACCGCGCTTTTTCTAAATCAGTACGAAAAGACCCAAGCGGCGCAATAGCGCTTGCATTTAAATTTTTATTTTGTAATGTATTATTGCATTATTATAGTATTATTATACTTATTGTAAAATGTACTATTTACATTAACCGTTTGAGTCCCAGGGGGTATTGAAAAAACACTGTCGAAGAATCCCAAACAGCGCGACCGCGCTTTCTCTAAATGAGTACGAAAAGACCCAAGCAGCGCAATAGCGCTTGTCTTAAAATTTTTATTTTGTAATGTATTATTCCATTATTATAGTATTATTCTACATATTTTAAAATGTACTATTTACAATAAAAGAAGCTGTGTGATGTATTTGCTTCAGTAAATCTGAGCGCTCTTCGACAATCGGTAACGCACCGTCAGCTGTCCACAGTGATCGAAATGTGCTGGGTTATCTCGACACAAAATCTCAACAGCGCGATCGCACTACTTGGAACTCAAACGGTTAACCCTTTGAGCACTGAATACTCTCGGCCTAAGTGCTCTGTGTGGACGGCGGTTGCGATGTTATTTATACTTACACTGATAATCGCGTTGCAATAAGCGGAAGATCGAAGAAATTGACAAACGCATTTATTCGTTCATGGTCCCTATCAGCAACTGTCGTCAGACGCATATATGCGCCCATAGCACTCTCAAAGGGTTAACGAAGAAAACAAAAATTGGCAAGCGCATATATGCGTCCATAGTACCTACGAGCAACTTTCGTTGGACGCATATATGCGCCCATAGCACTCAAATGGTTAAAAGAAGCTGTGTGATGTATTTGCCTCAGTAAATCTGAGCGCTCTTCGACAATCGGTAACGCACCGTTAGTTGTCCACAGTGATCGAAATGTGCTGGGTTTTCTCGACGCAAAATCTGAAGAACGCGAAAACGGCTAATGGTACGCAAACGGTTAAGCGTAACAGCTTTCTGATGAAACGTGATTCATAAGACTAGGGCTGTAAAATAAATTAGCTGGCTATTAACCTCTTAAAGTAGGGAGAGAGCAGATATATCCGCTTCGGCCCATCGAATGAGCGATTAACAGGGCGGATACATCCGTTTTTTTCTAACTACCGGTTCGGTGGCCTGTCCGCCAAACCATTGATTGGATTCCCTTAAGGGATTAACTTAATTTATTGACCAAGCGAATGATTCTAATAACCATAAATTTCCTGCCAAACTTTTTTGAAATAATAACATTCTTTCTTAATAGTGCTCGAACTACCAGAGCAACCAAAATTACCAATTGGTAATTACTCATAGCAAACTTATAAATTCACTGTGGTAAAGCTTCCAAAGTTTACGCAAGATTTTCTGCAGAAGGTAGAAATAAAGATCTGTTTTCTATTTATTCGGTATTTTTTCATGTAATTTTCAATTTGATCTCTTCCACACAAATAAGTACACTTTAAGTGTTGGTAGTTTTAGTGTTAAGACCAAAGTGTTAACGAAATTAAACTCACTAATTTATAAGGAATAGCATGATAAATAAAATTAGTATTCTACCATAATGACGATGAAAATAAGTATATGAACAAGATTTGCATACCATAAAACTATGTTCTACATTGCCCTCTCGTCTTTAACTTTCGTCCACTACTGTACGTATCGAGCACTATTAAGAAAGAATCTTAATATTTCTAAAACGTTTGACAGGTAATTTATGGTTATTCGAATCGTTCGCTTGATCAATAATACGTGAATTGCTCGAGGGTACCCAAGTACTCGATTATTGACACAAGGGCTAAGGATCCATGCAGATTAGCAACTTTTCTCCACGCGACTGTACTATTCCCTTCTTTATATCGAATTAGAAGAACAGTGTCATTTCCGTGTTCTATTGATAAATTAGCGATCGATATAAAAATCGTCGATGTTTGTTGGATTGTACGGGCCCATGCGTCCAAGGAACCTGGGAAGGTTCGAAAACACCCTGGGAGGGCCAAGTGTCTTGGGGTAGACTTGAGCTGCGTCTCGTGCCGAACCCCCCTCCTCGTACCAACTTTAAAAAGTCAAAAATAAAAGGAAAAGCTAGTCTCGAGAGCGATGCGAAAGGATACGGTCGTTCTCACCCTGAAAACGCAGCGCCCTTTGTTTTATTTCCCGAACTCATCCTTTCTATCTTTAACAATGTCGGTCTGATATCGTGTTGGGGTTACGTTGATAAATGAGCGACGATCGTAAAATTTCCCAACAAACGCTCATTCGAAACGGGGGACCGAGGACGAGATTTCATAATGAAATTCGACGAAGTTTTGCCGCCAGGCTTTGTCCTACCCGTAAAGAGATACGCGGTACGGCGCGAGTGGACGTGGCGAACGAGGGTCGGAGCTTGCAACGAGAGGAAAAAGACAAGACGTAGGATGTGGAGGACTCGGAGGAGGACGTAAGGGAGAAAATGGTCCTAGGGTTCATGCTTTACGGTTCTAGATTCTGGAAGGGAGCCGTGCGACACTTTATGCGCTTCTCGCTCGCTGCCTCCTAGTTTGCGCCTTTATATTGTCGCTGTGCATGCGCCGCGAGGCAATGCCGTAAATGCATAACACCTACTGTGCGTGCATCGCCCTTATGAAGCGCGGCACCGCTTCGAATAAAGTCGGCGTCTTCGCACGCCGCAGCGTCCTCTCTTTGTCCTCGTCCTCGTTTCCGTTCTGCTGTTTCTGGTTCACAATTCACGTCGTGTAATCCACCACGCCAGTTCGCTCTCCAATAAATACCGATGTACTTAAGTTTACGCCAGAGGAACCGAGACACGTGTGTTGCCAGGCACAACACCTCCTTTGGGTGTCAAATATGTACAGTAGCGGACGAAAGTTGAAGACCAAAGAGTCAACGAAATTGAATTAAACTAATTTGTAAGCAATAGCATGATAAACAAAATTTGCATTCTGTGCTAACCAATAAATAGTGTTCTACCATGATAACAGTAAAAATGAATGTACTGACAATATTTGTAGATCATAAAATTATGATCTACATTGCTCTTTCGTCCTAAACTTTTATCCGCTACTGTAATCGTACACGTAGATTTACAGCTGAATTTTATGAAAAATATTACTCAACCAGTTTGATCACTTTCACAAGTCATGATATTTTTCTGACTCTCAAATTTTCAGATAATCTTTGCAGGCCATAAATTTATGTTCTACATTGTTCGCTCGTCTTAAACTTTTGTCCGCTACTGTATATTTATTTAAAATTGTTCCCTCTGTAAATCGTAAGTACTTGAAATCAGCGATACCAAGCCTCTTAGAATTACTGCACACGTTCCATACTGTTCTTAAGCATTACATGGTTTACAGTTTTACAGTGTACATTAGCGGACAAAAGTTTAAGACCGAGAAGTCAATGAAACTAAATTAATTAATAGAGAATAGCATGATAAACAAAATTTGCATTTTGTGCTAATCAGTAAACAGAGTTCTACCGTAATAACAATAAAGATGAGTGTACAGACAATATTTGTGGACCATAAAACTATGTTCTACATTGTCTTCTCGTCTTAAACTTTTATTCGTTATTGTAATTATATAGGGGTTTATAAATATCGTGGTTCAATCGACAAATGAATGGGGGATTCTTCGCATAAAATTGATTCGAAAGGAGAAGAGGTCGTAAAGATAAGATAGAAAAACGTAATATTGTATGTGTGACCCATAATCGCTAGAAGGTGACGAAATTAGTGAGCATAGAATATAAGAACGAAAGGATATATAGGATAAACTTTGTGTTATTCTATATAGTATTCTATATACAATTACAATCGATCATGAATTAAAGTTGATTTTAAGATGATTATAGTGGCTATACCTTCTATCTGTAATTTGAATGCGAATATGATATGAATTACTTTAAGTGATCGTTCTGCATAATCTAAATTATTAATAAATAAAGGATTCATGAACTGAAGTACAAAACTATTTGGAAGAATAACAGAGAAAAGATGTCGCTATGATGGTCACTGTCGTTGAGTTGAAAACGTCGGAACAGAGACCGTAGCCAGTGAAAAAAGGCCGAAACGATAAAACGAGGTTGAAGAAGAAACGAGAGGGAGGAGAAATGGGAGAAAGAATAGCAGCAGGAGAACGAGAACGGGAGGACTAGGCGAACGTCATATACAATTCGTATACACAAACCTCGCGAGACATTTAGGATGCACGTCCGGTTGGAAAGATGGCCGACCGTCGACTTCCGGCGCGGCAGGGAGCTGACTTTTGCGTTACCATTGTGTGCCAACTCGCATAAAGATTCCCCCCATTTCGACCTCCTTGTCTCACTCCTTTAATCGTCTGTCCTTTGCTCACCAACTTTCTTCTGTACCTCTCTTTCTCTCTTTCTCTCTTACACAATTTTTTGTCTTGTCGATTTTGTAACGTTCGCATACATTAACAATTCAACTTCGTTGCTATCTGTGTATACAGTAGCGGACAAAAGATTAAGACCACAGAGTCAATGAAATTAAACTAACTAATTTATAAGGAATAGCATGATAAACAACATTTGTGTTCTGTGCTAATCATTAAATAGTGTTCTACCATAATAATAATAAAAAGAATATGCAGACAGTATTTAAAAACTATAAAACTATGTTCTAAATTGTCCTTTTATCAGTACAGTAGCGGACAAAAGATTAAGACCAAAGAGTCAACAAAATCAAATTAACTAATTTCTACGGAATAGCATGATAAACAAAATTTGCGAATCAATAAATGGAGTTTTACCAGAATAACAATAAAAATGAATGTATAGACAATCTTTGCAGACCATAAAACTATATTCTACGTTGTCCTTTCATCAAAGTTTAAAATCAAAGAGTCAATGAAATTATGCTAATATATAGAGAATAGCATGATAAACAAAATTTGCATTCTGTCCTAATAAATAAATAGAGTTCTACCATAATAACAATACAAATAAATTTATTTAGATAAAATTTGCAGATGATAAAACTGTGTTCTACATCGTCTATTCGACAATACAGTAGAGGGCAAAAGTGTAAAATCAAAGTGTCAACGAAATTAAACTAATTTATAAGGAATAACATGATAAACAAAATTTGCAGTCTCTGCTAATCAGTAAATGTTATTCTACCATAATAATAATGAAAAAAATGTGCAGACAATATTTGAAGACCATAAAGCTATGGTCTACATTGTCCTTTCGTCTTCAACTTTTATCTGTTACTATAAGTATACAAATTCGCGAGTTTTCTTGAAAACGACAGGAGATTGTAGAAGTAGAAGCAATTTAACGTTTGGAATTTCAATTTTTATTCCAAATCCCTGTTTATTACAGAATGTGTTGGTATTACGGGTATCTACAGAATGAGAAGAAAGTTTTATTGCATTTTACATCCGTATTAAGCTGCTTTGAAAACGGCTAAGAATATTTAAATATAATATCTCTCGTGTTTTATGTTATTATAAACAATAAGGTACATGAAATTCGGCAAACACAATAATAGATTTATACACCGAACAATTGCAGAAGGAAAGAAAGTCTTCAACGAAGGGACAGAAGGTTTCCCTTATTCTGCATTTCACGTGTATGTGAATACACCTAAACTACTGTTCAAAAATTGTTTTGACCATTACTTTGGATGACACTGATAATACACTTTTACAAATATATTAATTAATTAATTAACATATATACATTAATATATGTAGCTGAACGCTTAAACAAGAATATCCACCCGTACGATTAACCTAGAAGTACTACAGCGTAAAGGCTATGAAACTTAAGCGCAGCTCCTATCCATCGGCGATCAAATATCCCATTTTATAGTGTAACACGTTTCACACTTTTTGTTCCCGTAGGAAACTTTAAATATCACACTACGTTGAAGGTGTCAAGTGTCGTGTTGCTATAGTCACCGGTTAATTGCAGCCTATAATTTATTAGCAACTTTTTATCACGGTAATTTTTCATTCAGCGACTTATTATTACTTAGCTGTACACGATAAATTACCTTCCCGCGCGATAAACTGTTTCGCTACACGCCTGCCAACTTGGAAATCTCCTTCATCACTTTTTCGCCGTTACCTAAAAACTCGCCGTCAGCGATAACCACGACGAACGTTGGCAACGGCTCCCGACCATTGTTTCGGGGCAGAGGCAAATTAACGTTTCCATTTTAGCGAATCGGTGATCCACGCGATGCCTCGGTTACCATTCCCACTCGTAACCAATTTGCGTACCATTCCCGGCCAATCTGAAGAGTAGTCGTATTTTATGCCTTTTTTCGACTCCAAGACCCTGTCTGTTTCTCTCTCTATCTCTCTTCTTTCTCTCTTCCGTTCTCCCCCTCTTTTTTGTCAATTAGAATATTAGCGATTTATCGCCAGGGATTTTGGCAGGCTACGTGACTCGGTCATCCCGGCTGACGCTGCGGAGGTATATACGATAAAGTTTTTGCTGAAAAAGTCCCTGCCCGTTTAAGATATTCCGGTCTGGTATGGAGCTCTGGGGCTGGCTAAAACATTCGGGAATAAGAGACGGGGAGACCACTCTCCTGATATCCCCCGGGATGAGACGTTACGTTTCTCTCTGAGCCGAACGCGCACCCTTATCTCCGTGCAGTCGCCGCCTATTTTAAAGGACCAGCCCCTCTCGTCATATTCCCTGTCTACTGCAGCTCCGGAAAACATAGGCCCTGACCTTCGTTGATTCCTATATTTTAGGATATTATAATATTCATGTCGGTACCGGTGGAGTTCGGAAACGGCACCTTTCTTCTTTCTTCCGACTTTTCAGCGAAATTCGCGTAATTCGAGGCGAAGTGTGCATAAGAAAGTCGTAGGGTTGCTAGCAAATGTTTACACATGTTCTTACGAATCGTTTTGCAAGTAACACGCGAAATATCGATACGACTTCTGATCGATAAATCCTTTCAACTTATGTGGACATTTTTGATAATGGTTACGAAATCAATCTTTAAATTAGTGTGAGAATGCGCGAAATTATTATGGTATGCCGTACTGTAAAATTTAATATTTCTCATGACCTAAAAATCATTAGAAGTAATTAAAACAGAGTTACCTTTTGCACATTTAAGCGTCCCGTTTGTTTTCCTTTTAAAATCTACCGCGTTGTAACGGCAGGAAGTACATGCAATAATTACCCGTAATACGAATTAACAGGGGAAGCTAATAAAGCAAGCTGCCAAAGTTTCTTTGTTTAGACTTCCCGAAGCACCATCAACGATATCACTTTTCTGCGTAACGAGTAGCAATTAAAATCAACGACGAAGTTAACTCAAACGAAACACCGGTCGTCCGGAACTACAACAATTAATCGCGTGCCAGGCTTCGATCCTTGGAACCACATGTTCACCCGAGTAATTCTAATAACTTGAGCCACGGCTATATACAGTCGCAGACAGGAACACGTACTCTGACTATCTTCAAACAGCCGCAGCCGGGGCGGAAAGACAAACAGCGAACTCAAACGAATTACTCGAAGTTGAACCGGGCGTATTTAAAATTCCTTCGTCTTACCACCTCGGTTCTCGCCCACGGTCCACCCCCTTATCATCCTCAGAGCACACCGCGCACCTGCCCTCACCCTCAGCATCTCTTTTCCAAAGTCCACCGAAATTTTTGATCAAGCTCCATCGTTGTCCCCAAATAGACACACGACGCGTCTCGTAGTGTCAATATTTGACACGATATACCGTCCGTTGTGAATATTAAAACATTTAACGGGTTTTCGCAAAACGTCACGGTTATATTAAACTACATAACTATGTTTACAATAATATTAATAAAAATATGTATATACTCAAGCATGTGTACTCGCTATTTTTATAGCTGGATTACTTCTATGTTATAATTGTTTCAATAGAGAGTGTATGGTACGAATATAAGGAATTTTAAGTTTATGACTTCCTCATAAATTATGTCAGTACGATTTTTTTAACGTTGACTTTGCCAGCATGACCATAGGTCGACCGGCTTAATGACCTTATTGTCTAGGTTCTTCGTCATACATCACCCCATCCATTTCCGCATATCTTCTTCCACTCATTCTCAAAGTCCTCTCGCTACCCCATCCTCCACTCGACTATCCAATCCTTGCAGATTCCGAAAACACATCTCCATACATCGACCGCACCCTCTCCAATCTCACTATATAACCCATGCCTCGTCAAAACTGTCGATCCTCTCTTTAATCTCGCTCGCATCTAGTCAATTTTTACATCTTGCTGTTATTAATTTATGAATAAATAAAATCTTGTAAACAAAAAATCGATTCACAAATCTATTCACCTATCGTTGAGCTAGTGTTGTTAAGAAAGTCAACAACACATCCGAGAAAGAGCCATCCGTATCGCGTGTATTTAAAACTAGATTACCAGATATTGGGTATATACCTATTTTGCCTGAAACGAGTCAATTTGACTCAAACATGAGAATCAAAGTGATTGAAAGAAATAAAACTTTGTTTTAAAGAAAGTTTATTCAAAACAATTTTCACACGTATATTCTGTTTTCAAAGTACATTTTCCGCAAATTTTTTTATTATAAACGCCCTTACTTGTATTCGTTTCACATGATACTTGAGCTTGACGAAATCGTACGTGAGTCAAATTGACTCACTCCGGTAATCTAGTGTTAAGCGATCCCGTTTAGCCGGGACCACCCTGTATGTTCTACTGCGGAGACCGGCGGTTACGAAACGACGGGAGAGGGACACGGTCGTGTGCACGGGGAGAAGCTACCAGGGGCCAGGACCGAGAATTGTAATCGCCAAGGTGTACTCCGAGCTATGTCCCACACTCCTCTTCGGTGTGTAGCTTTCGTGCGGCGATACCGTATCTCGAAGTTCAATGTTTGCTCAGCTTGATTCATACCCCTTGGCCCACTCATCCCTATTATCCTCCGCTGTTGCCCCCCGGCGGCCTGTACCACCCTGCTGGAGCTCGGAAAACCTCGTAACGTAGTATGTACCGCGTCCTTCGCCTCCTTTCGCTCTCTTTGCACGCATACATATGCATGCGCCTGTGCAAAGCCTCGTGCGAGCTAGCGTAGGGCGTTAGGCGAGTTTCTGGGACGTTTCTCGTGAGAGGCGGTGAAAAGGCGTGAAAATCAGGGAGTTTTGTAATTTTCAGTTTGGTTGCGTTAACAAGGGCTACCTTCGTTCGACACGTTCGATGTGGAGCTCGGTACACTTGTGCCATTTTGTCGCGAAAGTTAGGTTTGGTCGAGGACTAGCATGCTTGTGCTGTGTGATGTTGGTAAGAAATGTCTTGAGTGGAATGAAGATCGAATTTTCGTACCAGCGATAAGTCATGGAACTTAACCCTCGTTTGCACAATCAGATATTTTGCTAGGTCAACAAAAATTTGAAGGCGAAATTTATTAGAATGGTATGGGTAGGGTTGAACGTTACTCATTGTGTATGTCAGGAAGTTTGGGCAATATAATGTGTTAAGTTCGTAAAACGTATAATATTCAGATTTAAAGTATAATTTAATGTATTGTTTATGTGATTCCTAAGAAATTATGTATTAACCCTTTGCATTCCTATGTCGAGTTGCACTCGACATTTTTAAAGTACCATTTTAAATACATTAGCGGACAGAAGCTTAAGATCAACGTGTCAACGAAATTAAACAAATATAAGCAAATACAACAGAGCTTGACAGCTATGTTTAATGTGATTAATAAAAAGAAATAAGTACCACTCAAAAAATTGTCCTTTGCTTTTTTTTTAACTAGGGAGTTATTGACAACAAAATTGAAAAATAATTTTGAAACTTTGATTGTAGAATTTCAAGAAATAAAATTACAAGGAGGATATAAAACAACATTGATTAAATGCAAAGGTGTTAAAAAGAATATTATTAAATAAATCATCGCGAAAAAGAGGCCATTAAATCAAGAGCAAATAATATTTAGAGAATGAGATCGAAGAATTGAGAATATTCATTCGGAGGGAAAGTGGTAATTAGAAGCTGACGGTTTTATGGAGTGGCGATCGAGTGGATGAGAATGACAGAACGAGATTCTCCTCTGAATACCCGTTTCTTCGCGTTGGCACCTTCCATTTATCTTCCTGTCTTTATCTCGACCCTTTTCGATCATTGACATTGTTTACGCGGCTATTAGGGTATATCCCTTATCGTTTGCCTGAGTTCGGTGAATCTTTCAATTTACTCAAGCAGGCACTCGAATTAATCAACAATTCACGATACGAAAATCTCATAGTCAAGGGACGACGAACATTAGAATAATAAAATTATTGTGATTACGAAACGAGACTTTTTTATAATAGTTCGATTCTGAATTGTGTTATTTATCAGAAACCAACAAATACTTTAATTCATCCTTTTTCTCAAAAAAAATATTAAAAATGATACACATTAATAAAAAATTGTATAGATACTACAAAATTTGATTATAGACACATAAAAAGTGTACGAAGTTTTATCCTCATTTCAGATAAATATATTTGATCATAACAATTTCTGAACAAATATTAAACTTCTATTTACAAATTGAAAGCTCCAGGTTAGTTTAACGATATAATTTCGATGTCACTTTTAGCGTTTACCATACTATTACTTTTTTAAGACGAAACATATACATACAGGTTAGTGTAATAGAGGTGCCTAACTATAGTTGAAGACAAAAGTTTAAGACCAAAGAGTCAATGAATTTCAGCTAACTAATAGCATGATAAACAAAATTTGCATTCTGTGTTAATCAATAAATAGTATTCTACAATAATAACAATAAATATAAATCTACCGATAATATTTGCAGACCATCTTCAGACCTCTCGTCTTGAACTTTTGTCCGCCACTGTATTTATAAATCGTATCTACATACTTCCCCCAAATTTTGACAATTCTCTACAAAACCTTATCTAATATTAAATTCTTCTTCATATCACTCTATTTCATATAATAATTTCCATCCATGTTATACTCTAGATACACCTATTATTGTTCACATATATTATTCTCTATAAGACCTTATCTAATACTAAATTCTTATTTATATCACTCTATTTCATACAATAATTTCCATCCATGTTATACTCTAGATACACCTATTATTGTTCACATATATTATTCTCTATAAAACCTTATCTAATACTAAATTCTTATTTATATCCCTCTATTTCATATAATAATTTCCATCCATGTTATACTCTAAATACACCTATTATTGTTCACATATATTATTCTCTATAAAACCTTATCTAATACTAAATTCTTATTTATATCACTCTATTTCATATAATAATTTCCATCCATGTTATACTCTAGATACACCTATTATTGTTCACATATATTATTCTCTATAAAACCTTATCTAATACTAAATTCTTATTTATATCCCTCTATTTCATACAATAATTTCCATCCATGTTATACTCTAGACACACGTACATATACTACTGTTCACGTAAAATCATTGTCACACAAGCCACAGTTCCATAAGCTTCAAGGATAAACTTTTACAACGAATGTTCAAAGACACAAACAATTAGCCACTAACAAACTCCACGATGATACTTAAATTCGGTGCTCAACCATCGAGGAACGTAAAAAGGTTAATCAGTGGTTCCAGCGTAATCTAAAGTATACCGTCCCGTAAGAACCGGTTCAATTTAACCGGTAGACAGCGAGCGGTATTGTGCTTACGTTCACAGCGTTACGTGACTCCGAACACAACAAGCTTAACAACGTATGCCTAATGTCTTGGAAACAACGAACGTATGCATGTATGCGGTAGCACAATCCAGCTTCGAATTCCCGGGCAGTCGTGGCGCCCCAGGAGAAGCGTAAATTGCGAACCAACCTAGAACAAGAACTTACGTACGGGGTAATAAGAAAATTTGAGGACGGTGCACGGCGTCATTTGTCATTGTCAGCCTGACCTCGAATGCTGCGGCCCGGTGTGCCGCGTTGCTCTATTTCTGTGCTTTTAACAATATTGTGCATCACGCGTTCCCGCACTCTCTTTTCCCCCGATTCTTTCGCCGGCCACCCTCCCAACCCCCAACGTTCCGTAACTACGCTCGCTCAGTCGCTCAAGTCACCGAACGATGCGTCTTCATGCGGCAAGAAATGCTTGATGCTCGCTCACCATCCCTAAAAGATTATGACGATTCAACTGTTTGAGGCGCACGATTTTAAAAGAAATAAAATCCCAAGTTGCAGAGAAATTTCTTTTAATTAATTATAACGATTCAACTGCTGGATGCACACGATTATGAAGAAAATAAAACCTCAAGTTGCGAAAATTTTTTTTTAGTTAATTAATTTTTGAATAATTAGAACGATTCAATTGTTTACGGAACATGATTTTGAAGGAGATAAAACCTCAAGTTCTAGAGAATGTAATTTATTTATATAAAATAAAATTTTTAATATAAAAATGAAAAAAGTTTTTTTAATATGAAAATGTGGAAAAAGACATTTATTTCAATTATTGAGATATTAAACTGTTTGACTGAGTAACTTTGACTTTTTGAGGTTGGTTAAAATATTTCATATATCCCAGTAGCCATAAAGAGATAGGTGAAACCAGTTTTAACCCACCTAACCTCAAAGAGTAATCCTAATTCGCGATTTCACGGTGTTGATTGTGGATGCGGCGCGAAATGAACAGTGCGTTTATTAAGCTGTTAGTGAAAATTAGTAAAACTGATTTATAATATTTTGCGATAATACTGATATAATATTAAACATGATTTTGATGTGATTTTAGCGTATATAGCTTTGAAAATTGTGCAATTAAAGTTTTAACGTTATGTGTCAACTAAAAGTTGTAATATTGTTTCAGTAATTTATTGTGTTTTAAATCAATTTTTACATGTTCATTAAAAATACAATGCCACATTTATATATACTTTGTGGTATTAAGGATTAATTCATTATTCAATTTTGTTACAGGTAAGGACTGGGAGAAGCGTTGATCATTATGGATTCATCAAGTAGTACGTAGTACCTACACTTCTAAAAATATATTTATCTTATATTTTATCATATCTTGAATTTTTTCTGAACGTTGCATGGATTCGTACAAATTGTCACAAGTTTAAAGAAAACTTTACTTTCCCCCCACAAATCTAATTTTCTCATAATAATTAAATGCAATAAGTTTGCAATTAAATTAATTAATGTAAACTTCAGAACTCAACTTGTGACTTATCGTTAACATATATAAAATCTACATAACTTTTATTCTTCGCGTAAATGACATCATTCTGTCATAATAACTTATTTAAATAACGTTTATCAATATTACTACTTATTTTGCATGCGTTTCGAACGTAATACACGACGAAATATTTTGGGCAAAACATATTATTATCGTGTCGTTGATAATTTAACAACGATTGACTGCCAAGGTATTTTTCAGGATTCCGATCTAAAATGATAATTTAATCTTTTTAATTATATTCTTAAAAACCCTAAAAATTTTGATATAAAGAGGTAAATTTTTATTGTTTGTGATATTTTTCAAAACATTTATATCGTAGCTACGAGTTATCTCGTAATTGACAGTCAACGTGTTAAGGACAAATAGGCACAAGAAAATTTATTTCGGAGGAAATTATTTAGAATCGTATCTGCGAATTTAGTACTATTGAAAATGGGATTTTATATTGCTTAAATAAAATATACTCTTATTCGAGATATTATAATACTTTATTATATAACACGAGGAAGTGCAACTGTGACCGAATCTTGCAAGCTACAGTGGCTCCAAAAAGTATTCAACACACTGTATTATAAGAAAATTCATCTACTTCCAAAATTCTGATTTCAATGAAACTTTATGTGTGTACAGAGTATGGTGTGCCCTGCGTGGAGCAATTTTTTTGGCGGCAAAATATCTTTTAAGCGGGCTAATAATGAATCTCAAAGTTTCAGCGATTTTTCACGCTTTGAATATAAGCTGTTTTGCGGTCTTTTTTTATTACAGGGCGATAGAGTATTCAAAATTAAACATTTTCTGTTTAAAGGGTTTTGCTTCATCAAATACCATTACAAAGTTATTTTTAAAAAATAATAGAAAACTTAGGAACTTCAACGTTGGTTTTATTCCTTTAAATTGGCATTTAGATGAAAAGAAGAGATTGATTCATACGTATACTATTACGATTTACGTACTCACAAAATTTTATCAAATACTTCTATCAGACTCAGAATTTCAGGGTTAAACGAATTTATTTGTGACACAGTGTACGAATACTTTTTGGGGCCACTGTATGTCGTGAGACTAGCAAAACATAGTGGTCTAAATTCCTACAACCCCGTCTGGGTCCTTCAGCCCCTTTCTTCTCTTTCTTAACGTTTTCGAACTTTCTAAAATGCCAGATGTGTCTTGGATTCTTGGAAGAAGCCCTTGAGGAAATGCGTTAAGAGAAAGCTGGTTTATGGTTAATTTTTGCTTCGTACTATTTTTGTATTCAATTTCTAACACTTAACAATTTTTGCTAACTTTTATCGATGGAGCGATACAAGTATACCCAAATCTATCTCCCTCTCAGTTCTGCAATTTCAAATTCTGTTTCATGTATACCTTATTCCTTAGTATACGTATATTGGAAATAGATATACGAGAAATGTCCGTAAATCTAGTGTTAACCCCTTGCACTATTTGAAACCTCGGAAAAAGTCAGGCCAAACGAGGCTCCCTCAATTGCCGCGGTGAAGGACGAGCGGTGGAGCACGCGTGCCGAAACTTGAGACCCATCTTATCCACGCGATGGAACTCTTGTAAAATTCAAATGAATTCGAATCAAAAACTTTTATATATACTTCAATTATCACATAAGATTAAAACAAATTCTGAATAAGTAATAATAATATAATTAATTAATAACGAAATAAAAATATGTAAAAGCAAATCCGCGGTAGTAGTATTTAAACTCAAATAAGTTTTCTAATTATCTCACTAATATCAAACCTAAAACTGAAAGACACAATATAAATAAACAATTAAATATCAATTTTGCCCGAAATTAAGACCACGAGCCAGACTCGTGATATTCATGTTCGGCCTGAAATGTCGAGTACGAGTCAAGCTCGTGATATTCATGTTTGGTCTGGAACTAAACAACGAGTCCGACTCGTGACCTCCATGTTTGACCTAAAATTTTCATCAACAGTCAGACTCGTCAAAATAGTGCAAGGGGTTAATTCGGATAACATTTCTGTATTCAATTTCTAACAAGAACGTTACGCGTATTTCCGCTGAGTTGCGTTACACTTGAACCAGAAAATTCGGGGCGCGTTTCGGAACGAACGCTGGTTGGGCACAAAATTAATTTCGCAATTATGTTTGCCATCGGGGCGTGTCCATCATCGCGTCGCATGTAATATAATAGATGTTTAGGCGGCAGTCATTCAATTCTGATCTTACACCGGTCCCATTTGACAACGGCCAACAACCGATAATAGAACGTAACCGCGTATAGGAGCGGGATCTGCACAGTAAGGGTGAAAACCAAACCCTTGTGCACCTGCCCGTACCCATGTTCGATTAGCGATGAATTATCTCCTGGTGAAATTCCCTTGCCCGTGACCCTCTACCTGTTGGTTCAGATTGCGGCCTCTTATTGAAATCGTTCTCCATTATTACAGAATAATTCAGGAATTCTTGTAATTGTAACAAGCAGAACGTTTTTGATTAAAACGGTTGAAACGACCAATCTGCTATTTTTCGTGAAAATCTATTTGCAACACGCGGAACGTTTTTGATCAAAACGATCCATTCGCCGTTTTTCGTGGAAATTTTGTGTTTGTAACAGGTGAAACATTTTTGATCAAAGCGGTCGAAACAATCGATCCGCCATTTTTCGCGGAAATTTTGTGCATTTACCGCAGCAGCGTGTATTTCGATCGTTGATTGTTCTAGCGTTGATAAAGTCTTACTCGAACATTGGTAGAGATTTCAAAGGATTTTAAAGGGACTCAGGTTTTTCAAAGGATTTTCAGTTTATCGGATAAAATAAATAACTTTGAATAATTTGTTACACGTTACAGAAACTATCGCGATCTTTGTTGAACGCGGAGAATTGCCGAAGGTTTATCGAAATTATTTTCTGTTTCTATAAGGGAAATATAAATCCGGTTGCTTACTGTACAGTATATTTTATTTTCACGTTTAACCATTGTTTCTCGAGTGAACAGTCTCTGATTACAGAACTTTTAGTCGAATTTGGAAAGAACTAGTTTAATGAAAAACATTTTTTGATCAAATTTACGTGATCGTTGAAACGACTAAGGAATTGATAAGTTAAAATTGAAAACATTTCCCAACGTAAGATGGAAGTTCTCGTTAGGATTTGTGATTCACCAAGGCGCAGTTTTTAAGTTCTTCAAGTTGCCCGACAATACATTGCTTTCAAATTACTTTTAATCACTCGTGTCAGCTGCAGAGCCTGCAGCGGCCTCGTAGATCCAATTCATTCTGAATTTACCGTGTCTTGCATTGGACACGTGATCGATAGCTATAACTTTCCTTTGGAAAACTAAGCAACCATCTCGCATTATTGAAAAAAAAACATCCTACCTTTTAAGACCTCTCGCTCAGGAATTAAACCTATTTTCTTTAAACGTTAACACTTAATTACCGGAGTGAGTCAATTTGACTCACTTATGATTTTGTCGAGTTCAAGTATCATGTGAAAAGAATAGAAGTAAGGGCGTTTATAATAAAAAAATCTGCGGAAAATGTATTTTAAAAACAGAATATATATATGTAAAAATTGTTTTGGATAAACTTCCTTTAAAATAAAGTTTTATTTTTTTTTTTAAACTTAAATTTTCATGTTTGAGTCAAAGCGCGAGGAAGTGCGTAGCGTGTTTATAGTGTTTGTCTGTGTCGTTTTAATTTATCTTATTTTATTCAAATACTCATATAATTTAACCCTTTGCACTCGAGAGGCGTATACTAGTCGTCTAATAATATCAACTTCAAATATTTTCAATTGCGAAATATCTCCTAAAATTCCCTTATATTAAACTTCATTTAGTTTAATTAAATAGTATACTAAAATTTACACTCGAACTACTGCCATAATTGTTTCTTACGGATTGCAATAGAGTGCTTTGCTAAATTAACCCTTTGCACTCGAGAGGCAAATACTAGTCGTCTAATAATATTAACTTCAAATGTTTTCAATTGCGAAATATCTCCTAAAATTCCCTTATATCAAACTTCATGTAGTTTGGTTAAGTCGCATACTAAAATTACACTCGAACAACCGCCATAATTGTTTCTTACGTGTTGCAATAGAGTGCTTTGCTAATTTAACCCTTTGCACTCGAGAGGCGTATACTAGTCGTCTAATAATATCAACTTCAAATATTTTCAATTGCGAAATATCTCCTAAAATTCCCTTATATTAAACTTCATTTAGTTTAATTAAATAGTATACTAAAATTTACATACATGACTATTTAACCACCGGGGCTGACTAATAAACAAATTAACTAAAGTCTGAAAATCTGCAAAGCAATCATTTAGCGACTAACAACCGTGTCTCGAGCGCAAATGGTTAAAACTATATTCATTTTTCTATCTTTCCTTTTTTTTATAACATTCCCTATATATTGCTACAGTAAAAGGCATCACTAAACAAACAAATGCAAAGAGATCTCACAACACCAGCCTCTCTATTTCCCAACACTCGAACAACCATCATAATTGTTTCTTACGTGTTGCAACAGAGTGCTTTGCTAAATTAATCCTTTGCACTCGAGAGGCGAATACTAGTCGTCTAATAATATTAACTTCAAATGTTTTCAATTGCGAAATATTTCTTAAAATTCCCTTATATCAAACTTCATGTAGTTTAGTTAAGTCGCATACTAAAATTTACACTCGAACAACCGCCATAATTGTTTCTTACGTGTTGCAACAGAGTGCTTTGCTAAATTAACCCCTTGCACTCGAGAGACGAATACTAATCGTCTATTAATATTAACTTCAAATGTTTTCAATTGCGAAATATCTCCTAAAATTCCCTTATATCAAACTTCATTTAGTTTAGTTAAGTCGCATACTAAAATTTACACTCGAACAACCGCCATAATTGTTTCTTACGTGCTGCAATGGAGTACTTTGCTAAATTAAATTGTGCAGCATTCGATTGCAGGTGTTGTCGCAGTACAGAGTAGCAAAGTATTACATCGCGACGATAGCGTACGTACAGACGAACGAGTGGCAGTCGGCGTAAATGTATCAAACGAGCGATAAACATAAGACGGCCAATTACACGGCATAAAGAAACGGTTGTAACGGTACCGCCAGAACGAAGGGGTGTACCAGGGGTGCGGTAGGGGGTGGAATAGATAGAGGAGGTAAGAGAAATACGTGATGTAGATATTAAACTGGTCGGTCCCGCCATCGTGCCGAGGGTTATATCGCCGCGTGCTCGTTTATAACGCGGCCGGTTATGGAACGGACAATATCTTTATCTTTACGAGGCCCTAATGTTTTTAATTTCACGACGGATTATCGTAAACGAAACAGGCCGTGGGTGGAGAACGGAAGCGGCCACCCGTGGCCCGTTCTGTGGCACTTTGTTAACGTGCGCGCCGTGTACACTGCCGTTCAAAAGTTCGAAACGTGAATGCGATTTAGCAATGGACATCAGGGGATAGTTGGAGGCACGAGAAGAGAATTGACACAGTTGACTGTAAAACAATTTTTGCTGAATGAAGTTTTGGTAGGCTTCCTCGTACCAGCTGTCAGTGCGAGTCAATCCTTATTGTTTGTTTATCAGTACTTGAACTATTTAAATTCTACACTCTTAACACATTGACAGCCGGCGACCTAAGAGACATTTAAAGCCTGAGCGCCGGCCTCATTCGCTTGTTTCTGATCACTGAATAGCCAGAAAAAAAAGATTTAAAACATTATATATTTTCGTAAAATAATACATTTTATTTGCGTAACCATGGCAAGTAAATACAAATCGATGTGTAAGACACTCATGCCAGCAAAAAAAAGATTCACATCATTGTGGGAGATCTTCTATTTTTTACGCAACAAGGATGCAGCGATTGATTCTATTTATCTTTGTGATTACTTAGTCTTGAACTAATGTTATTCACAGTTCGTCAAATGCATTTTCTGCATTTTCAAAGTATAATTTTTAATAAATTCTTAATAAGCGATGGACAGTGTTCGGTTAGGTGTGGTACCGTGCGGTTAGCTAAATGTTAATAAGCTCCCGATTGGTGAAATGTTAACACTTAGCCAACCGAATGGAGAGATCTTCCATTCTTTCTTCTGCCATTGATTCTATTTACTTTTGTTATTTACTAGTTTAAACTAATGTCGTCCACAGTTCGTCAAATGCATTTTCTGCATTTCCAAAGTACAATTTTTGATCAATTTTTAATTCGCAATGGACAGTGTTCGATTAAGCGTGGCACCGTGCGGTTAGCTAAATGTTAACACTTTGCCGGCCGCACATTTATCGAATCGCCGTTACGTTGCCGCCGGCAAGATTCACGCGGGTCTTACTACTCAAAAATGTGATATTTACGCAATTGCTCGTAACATAAGTAGTTACAATCTGGTAAACTGGGAAGGGAAAACAGTTGAAATTACTGTTCCCTATTCGTCAAATATTGCTCTGCATCAATGTATCTACCTATACAAACATCGAAATGCAGCATCACCGTTGGCGAAAAGAAGTCACGGATACGTGACAGCGGCCGATAACGGTTGGCAAAGAAAAGTCACGTGTACGTGACAGCGGCCGGCAAAGTGTTAATAGGCTCCCGATCGGTGAAGCGTTAATTTTAAATTGACAAATCATAAAACGAATCCGTAGAATAATCTAAATTAACGCACGCAGCGATGTGATATAGATACTGCATGCAAACGTCACAAGGATTACACGGTGGTGGTGAAAAAGTATAGAAAACTTTTGCGCTTGACTGTGCGCCTCGCCGTTAAAACGTAACCGCCCGGTTAAACATTACCCGTTTTATGATAAACGATGCCGACGATGACGACGTCAACGGCCAGAACGTAAGCAGGACTTCCTCCTTTCAGCCGTTTCTCTTCGACGAAAGCTTCTATGCTAATTTGGCCGTGGGCTGCGTGTACCCTTCTGTAATTTCGTAAGCGACAAATTGGCCAGCCGAGCGCGACATCGATCGCGCTCTGTGGTCACGCTGACAGAAAAGCCCCGGTCGGCATTTAGAACGGGTCGACCATCCGCCAGAAGTGCTCGATCATTGCCGGCCAGGGATCGCTTGCACGCTTTGCCGATGGCCGGATAACCGGATCGAAGGTTAGATAGCGGTGCATGGCCGGTGAAAGTGTTTGCGAAACGGCGCAACCTCTGCCTTTTAACCGACTTCCTGTCGCGCGGATTACGCTGTGGAGTGCGAAACGGAAACGATTGCGTCCAACGATGTTTCGTTTCATTTACAAAACGAACGCAATGTTAAGGATTGATAATTATTTGTGTTGTATACTAATTGTTCGGTCGTACTGATGACTATTGGAGATTACGGATTAAAAAAGGAAGAAATAAAAATAACTCTTCTATTTAATCATATAAATACGATAAACAGAAATGGCATTCGAAGAAATGTTTTTTTTTTAGATATTCATAGAACATATATTTAAGTTTTCTTTACTTTATGCATAACAAATCAACAAGAGTTAAGAGAATAACCTAATATTAAAAATAGTTTCAAATACTGCAAGAAAGTAAGATATAAACTCAATCACTTTATACCTTCGTGTATTCATATCTTCAAAACAATTTCTTCGAATCTCTAATAAATTTATTCCCACTTTTTAACACGTATAAGTTTCTTATAAACTACCTTTTTTTTTTTAACTCAATTCAATCTCTTAATCTCACATCTAAATTTTCCTTCGTCTAAACGCGCATTAATCAGCTTTCCTCTTTGAAGTGAATATTCACAATACAGTGCTTCATGTCAAAGACAATTTTGCTCCAGGATGTCCGTCAGACAAAAGGAGTTCCGTTATTCAACGCCACGATTTTCAGCCCATCTTGTATTTGAATTAAACAATTCGCACATGTCTGGCCAAGCCCGGATGACGCGGTAATTCTCTTTGTTAGAAAGCATGACGGGAATTCGAAGAACCTGTCGCGACGGGGCTTGCATATTAAACTTCCGTTACAGTACCGAGATCGCCGTTAATTGGGTTACCGGCGGAATCACTAGACACGCCTGTCATACTAATTATCGTAAAGTTGGTAGGTACGTCACGTGAACAGAAACTGAAAAACTCACGCGTTCGCTTTTCCCTCTACGTTCTTCAGTTCTTCGTTGCGTAATTTTTGCAAGAAAAAACGGTGCAAGTAAATTTTCCGAGAAACCGTTTCGTTTCCCAAAATTTCTCAAACTATTCGTGTACATTGTCATCTCGTCGAGGAAAATTTCGAAACAAACATCGCAATTGAGCTCGTGTCTCGAGAAATGGACTTTTAAATCGTCCAATGCTTTCGTGTCATTTAATTGACAGTTCTATACACTTCTGTTCAAAAGTCTTGGTGCCGTATTAAATTCTACGTTTCAAATTCGAGAATTAATTCTCGAGAGGTTTAATCCTCTATATTACATCAACAAAATATTGATGTTAATTGACTGATTTAAATTTTAACACTATTCCTACCAGGACAGGTCAAATGACCGTTTTTAAAATTTCGATTAGAATTTCATATATACAATGCAATTGAATCGCCTTTAAATTTTAGACTTTTCCTCAAATATACGTATAATACATTTTTCAATATTCACTTCTTTTTTCATTGTTTATTTTCTTAGAAAAATTTTGTAGCCTGTCTTACACAGGAATGTCGCGAATAGGTGTACGTGAAGTGTCGGTAGGAATAGTGTCAATATATTTGCTTGTTCACTACTAAATAGTTTATAACAATAGTCACGCAATCGAAAACAGAAACAAAAACGCTGAAAAATACAAAAAAGAGTGAAAGTACACTTAATTACAATTAGTAGTACACGACGTATAATATAATGTCATCCTAAATGTGTAGACTCACAAGAAAATTCTTTTAATAATAATAATTATTACTCCATAATTGGTATAATTATTGTAATTATAATTTTATAACATATTTTACAACATATTTTAATACTACTCCTACATTTGCGCATTTAACGAGAAAAATGAAGGATTAATCCTACAAAAAGAATAAAAATGAAGTCCTATGCACCAACGCGGATGTCCAACCACCACAAATTTGGTTTATTACCTTTGTACACCTAGGAACCAACTGGTTTCGCTGCATACCAGCTTCCATGTAAAATCTTCTTTGCAACGATGAATAATCAGCTCATAGAATAAAATTCCTTTCCTCTCGACGATGCCTTGGCGTGCCGTGGCGAAATAAGCGTATCGAGAACGATACCTGTAATTCATGCACCTTGCAGTCTCTATCGAGGACTGGTGAGCCTCTTTTTCGTTCTTTTACTCGCGGCAGAGATTCGCGCGACAATTTGTGCAACCAGTTTCGAAAAGGTACACTTTAGAAAGGTACTTTTCTACGTCTTGCCTCTCGTTCGTGTCAGTTCCTCTTCGCGACACTGCGTCCTTCCGTGAAAACGGATTCGCGAACGAGTTGAAGTTCGTGCGAATGATGAAAATAAGGGTGATTGCGGATTTCAAAACGCTGCAGCTGCTTTAAATTGTGTCAAAGAACGAACGAAGAAATATTTTTATGTGATTTGTGAGAGTGAACTTAATGAGAGTGTTTCAGCCTTAAATGAAGATGCTTCTGTAGAAAGTGTTTTAAGATTACTATTATTATTATTATTATTGTTATTATTACTACTAATATTATTATTATTACTATTATCATCATCATTATTATTATTACTGTTATCATTATTATTATTATTATTACTATTATCATCATTATTATTATTACTGTTGTCATTATTATTATTACTGTTGTCATTATTATTATTATTATTATTATTATCATCATCATCATTATTATTATTATTAATGTGATCGATATCAAGTACACAGTAATTTCTAATTTATAAATGCCAACTATACAACTACTTATAATTCTATTATTAAACTCTCAACACTTTATGCAACTCTACGATTCGGTTTTTTATGCAACACTGGTCCCTTCTTTTTTCAAGAAAACCCTTATAGACTTTTCTAAAACCCTTTTCTCATTTGACGTTCGTTAAACATTGCCGACCCATCGGTAGATTGCTTATCGCTTACAGTTTTTTCCGATTGGCCTGGCTTTCGTCTAGTCAATCTACACTTTCACCTTTCTGGTGTTTAAAACTACGATACTACACATCGCTATAATATTTGGTAACAGGAATATTAAATTAGATGGTGAAAATTGTTCTGAGTGTGATAATAAGTAGGCTAATAAAATAGACCGCAGTATTAAGTGTTCTCATTGCTGCATTTCAGTTTCGATATTATCAAACAGCAACAACATGGCTGTATAAAGCACAGTGTACCATACTTTCTATTAAATCGCGAAGTTCATCGTTTAATACAGTTATCCATCCCAAAACAACGAGTAATAATAATTCTATCCGTTCCACTTAAATCAACAATTACAGATCTTCTTTCGCAACTTGAAACGAGTCCGACACAGTAACCGCCAAGCCTCCTGGTTCTTAATCCTCGCGAGGGGAACGAAGCGGAAGAACGAAAGTGGAAAAAGAGAGGGGAGGGGACCCCCTCGCAAGGACTTTCGGCCTGTAACTCCGTGGTCCAAGGGCAGAAGAGAGAGAAAAAGAGAGAAAGCCAAAGAGAGAGAGAGAGAGAGAGTCAGTTCGCCTAGCAGAGGGCGAACGGGTCGACTACCTCGTGAAATAACAATTCGGTTTCGATCGCGAGGAGTCTGGAAATTTTCATCTCCGCCTGGAGGCACGAGACGCTGGGTAGGAGGGCGCAGATCTACGTTCGTTGTAGTCGGAAGCACGAGAACGAGAGTAAAAGAGCAAGACGGTGAAAGAGAGAGCGAGACCGCGAGGGGTAGATCGAAAGGGGGGTGAACGAAGGTGAGACGCCAGCCAAAGAGAAAAAGAGAGAGAGAGAGTGAGAGAGGCGAGCAGGGAACCAGATCGCAGGGGGTGTCGGTGCAGAGGTGGTAAGGAGGACTAGGGGATGAAACCGGTGAACGAGAGGGGCAGCATGGGACGGCGAGCGGGAAGAAGAGAGCGAAGGGTTTAAAATAATAGTAGAACACAGAGGCTGAGTCGGTCGCGCGAGGAGAGTGAGGAGAGGGCTCCGCCCCGCGAAATATGGCGAGCCTCGCCAGGACGTGATTGGGTGACGGGAGGACCTCGAAACTTGCAAGCCAAGACATTGGTGCCCCCTTTTCGCGTAGCTATCCCCTTTTTAGCCACCCTCAGGCACCCACCGGTACCCTCTTTACCGCGTACAACCTCTTGCACTTTCTCTTCATCGCTTTATCTCGCTCCGTGGCCTTCCTTCTTCCCTTCTCCTGGCTAGGCCCGCTGAGGTATCCTTGCCCATTGTCTCCGATGCAAGGACGATCGACCCCTCGATATGCTTTAACACGCGGTTATCGCCACGTGCCGCGATAATTCTGGCCGTGGATCCCAGGTACATGTAGGAAGGCACGTTAGAACGCTTGGCGAACTCGTGCTAAGCATGACGATCGAACTGCGGATTTGTTGGGTGTATTTGTATTTTTACAAGCGTGACTAAACGAGTGGGACCTAATTTATTTCACTTTTAAAATATAAACCAAGCTTTCATTCGTTCTTACGTATCACGTGTATTCTGTTCATTTTTGGACACTTAGGTTTTCTTGATGAAGTATAAAGTTAAAAGGGCAATGGTAATTACAGTAATACGATTCACAATTATATTTAATACGTGAACTTGATGATGAATCACATACAAGTTAGAGTGATACAAGACACGGTAACCAAAGGCAATGGTAACGAAAGAAATTAGAACACTAGCTGATTACGTACAATCTATGAAAAGAATATCACAGGACCATCATAGATGCCGCGATTATGTATTTATTGATTGCTTTTTAATATTTCTGTAATTATTATATATAAGAATTCGGGATTAAAAGAGTGTCAGGTTGTTGTAGGCAGCTTTATGACACCATATTAGCAAAAATATGTGTTTAAGCAAACGCATATATTTGCTTTTCATATAATTAGATAGTTTGTCCATTTCTTGAATTTGACTGATTAAAAACGAATCACACTATGAATGCAAAAAATGTAGAGTTACGTTTGAGAAACCTAGTTCGATCTCTAAATTTTCCACATATCTGAATCAATATACTACCAGGTAATGCTGTCGTATCAAGCAATTTTTGCTGAAACATTTTTTCAATACTTTCAGTTTCATACGAAACGTTTAAACCTTCTTTGTTTAAAATTGTCACCCTATATATCATTTGATCGATGAGATATTTACCGTCACACCGTATGTATGGATCGATTGTAGTCTAAAGTGACGAATGAAGTCTGCGAATTTCGAATATTTGCTGGTATTTCTTTAATTTTCCATAAGCGTTCTAATTTCAGTAGTACAGCTAGTGATAATAGCGTACGTATAGGGAGACGGTAAGGGAAATTACCAATAAACTGCGTTGTTTCTAATGAATACTATTTGAACCGCTTATGTTCTCTCACAAAATTGTTGATCAGAGATAATTGGGTCTCCTATAGTGTGTTTTCTATTTAAAAAATTAACAAAAATTTTCGCATAATGATTTGCGTTATGTGCCCCCGAAATGCAAGGGTTGTTCCACTTGGCCTTTCGCTGACTGCTCAATAGCAATCGAAGTTTTTAACGTATATTCTTCAAAAATACAACGAATAAGGTTTCCAATTGAACTCTCTGTAAACTTAGACCTTCGTCTACGTAAAAGTGTTACCAAAACATTGCTTCCAATTCGCTCGTCCGATCCAAATTTAATTCAAACTTGCTCAACGTTCACGGAAAACCTTGATGAATCTAAAAATCAAAAAAAAAAGAATCGCAAACGAAACGCGTGTCGCGACACACTGTGCACTGTACCTTTCCGTCTCATTAACACCATGCTGCTGCATCAATTACGCTATGGTAATCAGCATGCTGTGTCACGAAATTTCCTTATCGAGTGTCTGGTCGGCACCGTGTCGCCCCGTTCGATGTCCCTTCTGTATGCGGAAATCGTACACGGCTCCGGAGCAGAAATTCGGTTCAGGTTCGAGGTGGTCAGCAGAACGAGTTTCCGGTCTGGAGACCCGATAATCTCGGTTGCACTGTTCCACGCATGGAGTTGTCAATCAGGGTTGATGGTGTCCCGCTGGAACGTCCGCTGTCTGTTCGACTCGTCGACGGATATATACGAGGCCCGGACACGGCACGACATCCGCAGTATTCATGCGATCTATCTGATCGTCTTCCCATTCACGACCACCGCTGTGATCAGCCAGACCACGCACCACGCAGTGGACGTTGCATTAGCAACTGTTCCGCTCTATTAGACTGCTCCACGGTTGCGACGGAGGTAACTTCTATGGGTGCGCAAGGCATGATGAATAGAATTCGCTCGTGGGATTTGTTTAGACCCTGTCGATATCCGCTGCTATTAACACTTAGCCGACCGAATGGGGAGATCTTCCATTTTTTTTTTTTTCTTGACAAAGCAGTGCCATTGATTCTATTTACTTTTGTTATTAGTTGGTCCTAAGCTGATGTCGAATTTATTAAAAATTGTATTTTGGAAAATTTATGAACTGTACTAATTCGAGACTAACTAATAGCGAAAGCAAACAGAATCAATGACATTGCTTTGTCGAGGAAAAAATGGGAGATCTTCATATTCGGTAGGCTAAGTGTTAAGAGGAAGATTAAAACTTGGATGTATAGGAAATTCTACTTTTTGTTTATTTAGTAGAGCGAGATTATATGGCTCAGGTGTGAATAAAGTAAAGCGAAGTGCTTGGAATATAATAATATTGTAGAATAAGAGTTCTTAGTATTAGGTTTACGGAACCCATCAATTTGAGCAAAATTTGTGAAAATATTTGCCATTGCTCCTAGTAATTTTCGCTAACTGTTATTGATTGAACGATATAAATATACCTAAATCTATTTCCCTCTCAGTTCTGCAATTCCAAATTCTGTTTCACGTATACCCTAGCATATGTATATTGGAAATAGATATACAAGAAATGTTCGTAAACTTAGTGTTAATGAGAGCGTTCTGGTAACATACAGAATCGCGATATAAGTTTTGAGTATCCTCGATCGATAGATCGTCGGCGAATTTTCTCGTATCGAGGTCACTCACGAATTAACAAACAAATAACGGCATCGAGTGTGGATTCAAATATCATTAATTTCGGAATTATAACATATCTTGTATTAAAGAAGTTTTAATTTCCAATTATCGAATTAATTAGGAAGCTACTGCTCCTAATTACAGCTTCATTAAAAATTAATGGATACAGTAGCGGACAAAAGTTTAAGACCAAAGGGTCAAAGAAAATTAATTAATTTGATTAATAAGAAATAACGGTATAAATAAAATTTGTATTCTATGCTAATCAATGAATAATGTTCTATCATAATAACAATAAAAATGAATGTACAGACAATATTTGAAGATCAAAGCTATGTTCTACATTGTCCTCTCGTCTTAAACTTTTGTCCACTACTGTATATCTTGAATGCATGTTAAAAAGAAACGAGAAGCAAAAATTTGAAGAACACATTTAGAAAGCTAAAGGCAAGATCTTTTCGCTATTAGAAAACGATCACGCGGTTTCGATTTTTCTGCGTTCTCTTCTACTTTATTGAACATCTCGATGGATACAATTTTTGTTTACCTCGATGGAACAATTACAGTTTTCAAATTGAAATTGGCTGTGCAATGCGGTACGTGTAAATTGAGCTACATCGTTAACGTACATCAGGTAACAGACCAAAATAGAATAATATCGGCGAGGAATTAGTAAATTGACAATTTTGTGAAATAAGTATATATATCTATGAACCTACGCCAACTTTATCATATCAAACTTTCGCGTAAACGAAATTTTGACAAATAAAAAATTCCAATAACTGTCACGTTACCGACATTTGTAAAACATCTTTTTAAGAAATACATAACATACAACTTTTTTTTATTGTCGATCACTGGCACAAGTTTTTCAACGTTTTCACATTATTCAAACAATTTTCAACGAACATTTCCATAACCTTAATTATCGATATTATCGCTGGAACTACCAGAGTAGTCAAAATGACCAATTTGTGATTACTCATAGCAGTCTTATAAATTCAATGTGTTAAAGTCTCCGAAATTTACTACGAATTTCTGCATAAGAAGGTATAAACAAAGATTCGTTTTCTATGTATTCGGTATTTTTGAATTCGATAGTTCTAGTGTTAGTCGAATCGAACAGCGAACAGTACCCACCGAAACATACCAAATTTCGCGTAAACACGTTCTCCAGCATCTAACAATTTCATCGAGCATTCTGGTTAATAAAGGTAACATTACATGCTCGTTATGCCCGGGAAACGAATCGACGCGCTCGCGTATAATTTGTTTGATGTTACACGAGCAGTCCCTGCTCGAACAAGCGTGTTTCAGCGGAGAATCTCGAGCGTGTACGCCTCGCCGCGCCCTCGTTTCTCGCGGCCCCGAAAACAGCGAGCAGGGGGGGGGGGTTCGAATTAGCGTGAGATCTCGAGCGGGCTCGATGGTAATTGGAAACAGCCGTTTTTGCCGTTTCGTTGCGATCGGTGGGTCGGTCGAGCAGGTACGCGACCAGCCACCCTTGTTTGCGGAGGGTACGGATAGATTAATCATCCGTTAAGCTTGGGCAAGACGTGTTCGCGAACGGCAGTTATTCCACGCTTAACCCTTTCGGTACTACTGCCGCCTATTGGCGGCGGCCACGAAATATTCTCTGCGTACTACCGTTAGTCACCGATGACCGTCGCGATCCGAATAAAAAGCTTACCGTCAATTACTCTCTCGAGATTTCTATGAACACTGTAAAACACGTTACGCTGCCATACAGTGCAACCATTTTTGTTTAAACCTTCCTCGTACCGTAAATGCATAACCTCGACTAGTTCCTCCGTACCGAAAGGGTTAACGCTTATTGTGAAACCTACACCTTTGAAAATTTACTACGATCTTTATTGTAGTCATTACGGTTTGTTTCCCTTGTATTGGGTATTTTTTAGATACAATTTTTATTAGAGATTATGGGTTATAAGACAATAAAAAAAGATAACTCTTCTTTTTAAGAATTCGCTAAACTTTATTTCTAAAGGAAGGTATATCCTTTTTGAACACGACCTCTACGCAGCGAGAGGCAAGCCTTGAATTAACACGTTGAGCCCGGCGCCGGTCCCTGGGGACCAGCACTAGAATTTTCGTTTGGCTAGCGTCGGTCCGTCTAATGAATTATCATCTTCTGATGATGACAATCGTACTACTCTGCGACGTTTGGAAGATAAAAATATTTCACTTGACGTGTCACTATCTTCTTCTCTTTCCGACATATTCAATGTTATGGGCAATAACTATTTTCAAAACTAAACTCAACTTTCTTTTTACGAACAATCTGTACACTTCGGTAGGTCTTTTCCAATTGATCGCCTCTCGAAGGTACGTACGTGACTTTTTTATACATCATACGAAAATATAGTGAACAGAATCACACGTACACCTAAAAAGCGTCGAAATTCGCGCAACAAAGAATAATTCCTTATCTCTCAGCGATGCTCTACAACTTTGTATCGCTCGCCGGCTGCCAGCTGAACGGAAAGGACTGCAAAGTCGGCGCCGAGCTCAACGTGTTAACCCTTTGACTGCTACGGGCGCATATATGCGCCCAGCACAAGCCATCGATATAGACTATGGGCGCACATGTGCGCTCGGCGACGGCTTTGATCATTTACTGCTGTCTTACTGAATTTCTCAAGAAATTATTTTATCATATCCGTGTAACACTCAGAAACAACATACCTTGTTGCTTATCAACAAGAAAAATCTCGTTTATTTCGTCAGTTTTCGCTATATCTTAAATTCGTTTCATCTGTTCATCTGCCATTTGACAAAAGTTATGTATGGTTTGGAGTTCGTTTTGTACATTTCATTTTATATATTTTATAATACATTATAATTATCAAATTATGGCGTTTTAAAACTTTACCCTTGACGAATAAATAATATATATTGAAGATAAAAAATATTTAAAAAATTGAAAAATATTAATTTTGGAGTGGATAAAGTAACAGTAATTTGATTCTGTACAATATTACAATTGAATACACCGCCGAACAGATTCAGATTGCGTGAAAAAGTATTCAGTCCCCAGCGACAGTTAGTGCCGGCTGCACGCCGTCGACGCGAAGCGTTTCGACTCAGAGTCTTCCGCAGTCAAAGGGTTAATAGAAAAGACACAGTTCGTTAGGGTCCTCTAATTCTTACACACAGTGTGGTAATAGTAAAACATTTGACTCGTTCCTAGAACCTCTCGATCTCGCATAAATATTTCTTCGAGGAGATTGATTTGTGTTTATTCGTTAGGACGTTTTTTAATTTCCAACATTCGCGTTATAAATGATATCTCTAACGTTATCAATTCTGAGTCTGTAATACATTTGGGATTGTACGGACGCGTTTTATTTACCAGACCGCTCACGTCCAAGCAGCTGTTTCGTGCCTCCGAAAACTTCGAAACTATAATGACGCGTAAAGGGGGCGGCCGAAGAAAGTGACGAGGGGCTGGAGAGAGCTAAAAGCTCGCAGATGGGGTTCGCATGGCAGAACCATGACCTAAGCCAGCAGCAACTTCGTTCGCCGCGAAAGTCTAACACGTTTCACCTCCACCCCCCATTGCACTCTTACTTTCGCGATCGAGATCGCCGATTTACGCTATTTCGTGTACCTAATATCCGCGAATCAGCGATTTTCTCCGTTCCCCGTTTTTTTCTTCACTCTCGCTCGTTCTCTCTGTCTATTTCCCATTTTTCATTATTTTTCATCTCCTTTCTACCTTTTTCTCTTTCGATATACTCTACCTACGCATTTTTTTTCTTTATCTTCTTCTTTCCCCACTTTCACCCATTCTCTCTGTCTATTTCTCTTTTCCCATTATTTTTCCACTCCTCTCTAGTTTCTTCTCTTTCTAACCACCCTACCTAGGCACTCTTCTCTTTGTCTTTCTATTTCCCCACTTTTGCCCATTCCCTCTGTCTATATCTCTTTTCCCATTATTTTTCCACTCCTCTCTAGTTTCTTCTCTTTTTATCCAACCTACCTAGGTATTCTTCTTTCTGTCCTTCTATTTCCCCACTTTCGCCTGTTCTCTGTCTATCTCTCCTTTTTCATTATTTTTCATCTTCTTTCTACCTTTTTCTCTTTCTATATACTCTACATATGTATTTTTTTCTTTATCTTCTTCTTTCCCCACTTTCGCCCGTTCTCTCTGTCTATCTCTCTTTTCCATTATTTTTCCACTCCTCTCTATTTTCTTCTCTTTTTATCCACCCTACCTAGGTATTCTTCTCTCTGTCCTTCTATTTCCCCACTTTCGTCCGTTCTCTGTCTATTTCCCTTTTTCCATTATTTTTCATCTCCTTTCTACCTTTTTCTCTTTCTATATACTCTACCTACGTATTTTTTCTTTATCTTCTTCTTTCCCCACTTTCGCCTGTTCTCTCTGTCTATCTCTCTTTTCCATTATTTTTCCACTCCTCTCTAGCTTCTTCTCTTTCTAACCACCCTACCTGGGCACTCTTCTCTTTGTCTTTCTATTTCCCCACTTTTGCCCGTTCTCTCTGTCTATTTCTCTTTTCCCATTATTTTTCCACTCCTCTCTACCTTTTTCTCCTTTTATCCAACCTACCTAGGTATTCTTCTCTCTGTCCTTCTATTTCCCCACTTTCGCCCGTTCTCTGTCTATCTCTCTTTTTCCATTATTTTTCCACTCCTCTCTAGCTTCTTCTCTTTCTATCCACCCTACCTAGGTATTTTTCTCTTTGTCTTTCTTCCTGTTCCTCTCTTTTTCTCCCCCGTTCTCGCTTCACCCCTCTCTCCGTCTTTATCCTTCGCGCTGGCTGGCATCGATTTTGCGGCATAAACATGAGTGGCGATTGTATCGCTATAATCGTGATCTCTGAGCGAAGTTTGACCACCTCGCCGGCTTGTACGTTCTTTCCATAGAGATCCGAGATAGCGTGGAACGCTCAGTTCATAAAATTATATTCTAAATTACTCTGAAATTGTTTGTCGGAGACCTGGTTCGGAGTTCTTTTGTACGGCGATTCGGGGCTTGTCCCGAGATTCGAGATTAACTTCCGTCGGAGTTTTCGTACCCTTTCCAATTATATACATATGAAAAAGTGAGGAGGAAATTGCACGCGACGATGTAAGCTGACGGCAAAATTCATCAAGGTATTCTGTTATTTCAGTGCGGATCAGCGCTTTTGTTAACACTAGAACTGCCAACGATTAAAGTGTACTTATTTGCATGAAAGAGATCAAATTGAAAATTACACGAAAAAATATCGAATACGTAGGAAAAAAATCTTTATTTATATCTTCTGCAGAAGAGCCCAGTAAATTTTGGAAACTTTACCACAGTGAGTTTATAAGGTTGTTATAAGTAATCTCCAATTGGTCATTTTGACTGCCCTGGAAAGTTCTAGTGTTAAAGTATAAAATTTCATTTTCAAAGTACAGAATTTTTGGTAATTAAACAGATGTAATGTTATAAAAAAAAGGGGGCAGGGAATTTAATATTCGAAAACTTGGTTAATAAACTAATTAGTAAATGCTCAGGTAAATACCACAGTGCGCAACTATTTTTTATAACACCTCTGTATACATGTATCCATGGTATTTATGTCCTATTAAAATGAAAAAGTTACTGCATAGTTAATTAGTAAAAGAGAAATTGGCAGGAATATCAATGCAAAAATATATAGTCAATGTTCCAGAAGCATAGTATAATTGGTATCACGATATCGTAGCATAACAATATATACCATAAATTTATTAATAATATCAAGCAAAAATATTGCACAACACCATGTTTTATAGTACCAGCATCTACAAACAAAACAGAATACTATAGAATTCAAAAAATCTATTAATACCACAAAATACTATACATTATTAAGGCCATACATCTTATTTACAAAAATTTCAATCTCAACGCGTATTTGTAACGTCCCCTTCGACACCTTCTTTCCGTAACTCTCTTTCCATAACATTTTTGAATTGAAATTCTGCGTTCGAACGAACGCGTGCCCCGTGTATGCCAAACTTTCAGCTTCCCGTAAGCCTCGCGAAAGTGATAATGTAATCAAAACTTGCCGCGGCGAAGCGACAAAACGTCCTCGAATAGCTTCTTCGCCGTTAAAGTCGAAGTTTCGATGGAATTATAGAATGATTTGCATACTGATCGGCAATTACGAATCGAGGGAAAAGTTGTCGGTAACAAAACCTTCGTTCGAGGGGAACGAGCTTGCTCCGTTTGCGCGTATTATCGAGGAACTGCTTGAACAGAGAGCGAAACGGAATAATGCGTTCCTTTGAGAAGGGGAGAAGAACCGAAGAGGGCGGGGGGGGGGAGAATTTCATATCGTCGACCCCGACGCTTTCTAGTAACGTCGTTGAGACGATGCAGGACGCACCTGAGCACCCTTTACCTCGCTCGCTCTTTCCTCTTTCGCTCTGGCGGGCGACTCGGAAAAAACTGTCGCCGGGGAAATTTAAGATGCTTTCAAAAAAACGCCGTTCTCGTATAATGAAATACCCATCTATTTGCGCTCCCTCCAAAAAATGGCGCTTTCAAGCTTGACGCTGTGGCGTATAACACACGGAAGAAAGTGGAGGAAAAATGTACCTGTGTTCGAGCGCTCGGGCCCTGGGTGTAATAAACGAATTGGATATACAGGAGCCCCGCGATTTTCGCACACAACCGGCTTCTGAAAGTGTGTGCGAACGTTGAACGTTCGAAAGTAGATGGATGGAACAAAATATGCACCACAAATTGTGTTTTAAAGTACTGTGGCGGCGACAGGCTGGCGCCGCATCCCCGCTGTTGAATTGAAACAACTAAAAGTCGCGGAGATGCGCTAAAGGCTACGTGTGTTAGGGATGGGCAGCAAGGGTACTTGGATTAAATAAGAATAACTCGAGGTCCGCTTTCTATAAATTCCTCTGAATGACTACCTTATTCTTTACTGGTTGTCCTTACACTCCTAGGGTCGGGGGTCGGTCCGAAAATTACCTGCCCCCGACCGGCACACTTTAAGGTGGGGAGGTACAAATTAAATACTGCTGTTTTCCCAAATCCGACACCCGCCATCTGTTTGTTGTAAGACGTAAGAATGTTTGGACGATTGGTTCGAGTGTCGCGTAGAATGAATGCGTTTAGTTAGTTTAGAGTGAAAATGAACCGTGAGAATGAGAAAGAAGGATGGTAGGGTAGAATGCATGAGTGAGCGAATGGTTAGGGTAGTTGGATAAGAAACGTGGCCGAGAGCAGTACGCGGTCGTCGCGGAACTTTGTAAGCGGCAGTCGTAGAATAAAGTACCACACAGATAATCGTAGTGAGTTTATTGTTCCCATCGCCGATCCCACTACCACAGTACTGATCGGAACAACATTGTAGTTTGATGGCTAAAGTCTGATGTACCCTGAGAGGGGGCAGCTCAGTTGCCTGCTCGACTCACGATCTTCCCTCAGAGGGGACATCCGACCATAGAGGCTTAATAATAGAACTACTGTTGGAAATTTTATGAAAATGAATGTTGTTACAACGTAACATTCACTTAGCAGCTTCGACGTTCTCACTCCTCTCACAATCACGCTCTTTCTGTCTCGCGTTCGCATTCTCCCCGTCATATATTCTTCCAAACACTCGTTTCCTTTCTTTCTAATTGTACATCTTTCTCACTCGATACATTCGGTCACGCTCATCCAAAATTCCTCAGCTGCTCAGTTGTTTTAAGTACTCATCTTTCACACCTCAGAAACACTCTGATCCAGATATTCCACGTTCACACGACTGTCGCTCAATTCTAAGTATTCTTCACGCATTCCCAAAATCGTATCCACTCAATTGCATTCCTACAATTGTAATTTAGTTAAAATTCTTATGATTGTATTGAAGAAGAAGATGGATTTATGCAGAGGCTGTAGTTAATCAGATTCACACTCTTTTTCAAACAACTTCTTGTCAACCCCCACATTTCGATTTTGCATTTAAGACAGAAAGGGATCCAGAAACCTGTCTTGGAGAAAGGCATTATGCGAAGGTTCATACGTCTCTGAACCATCTTTCGCAAGATTAAAAATTCGGTTGTAACTTATACTTTAATATCTCTATCTGATGCTACAGCTTAAATAATTAAAGAACGGGCACGTTCAGACACTATAAAGTGAAATATAGTCCTCTTTATAATTGAATTTATTCAATGAAGTGAGCAGGTACTGCGCTGGCTGACCCAATTTCGTCTAAACTATCTCCACGTGACAGCGGGGGTATTTAACTGCGATACTCTGGCGAGGAATGAAAATGCAACAAAATTTAATCGGGATGGAAACAAAAAGCTGCGGGACTCGCTGGGCGAAATTAAACGAAAATACAGGAATTGCTTCGAGAGTGAACCGTTGTTGCTAACATTTTTCTGCCGAATGTTTACGGTTTGTAATGTTCCGACGAACAAAGTTAGAAACGCTTTTCGTGCCGCTGAAACACTTCGTTACGTGTAATTAACGCGATGATTTAATCATACTAAAAATGAACAATACCATTCTTCAAATATTTCTGTCGCCAAAAAGAGATACACAACAGAGTCCCTCATGTAGGAAGTAATAGGGAGACAAAAGTGTTTTGGTAAAGAAATTTTTGGATAAACCTCATTTATTCAAATGGAAATTAAAAGAATTGAAAATTTGCCTTGCACTAAATAACGAATAATGCTTACTTTTTTTTCTTGGATTCCCATCACTGTATACCCCCATTCTTTAAATGCACAGTAGCATAAAGTTTAATGGAGAAAGTATTTAAAAAAATTCTTGGCCTCCAACGTAAGTAGCCAAAGGTCAACCATCCGTTAAACTCGAAGTTCCGCAACGAAACTTACAAACAGAAACTCCACGACCAAAATGTGTACACGCGTACACCGTTTATGGTAATCGCAACGTTTAACTTGCAATTTACGATGGCAACACACATATATACGATTCATGGAAGAAGATAATTCCACTACATGTCCTGAAGGATTAAACCATGATCGTAAATTTAATGAGACTGCCGAAACACTTCAAAGGAGCCGTTCATTTGCCGATGATGCTTATTCATTCGCGTCCGTCAAACACCATATCGATGACGAAGCTTTGAACATCGAACGCAGGGAGGTACAGTAGTGGACAAAAGTCTAAGACGGGAGGTCAATGAAGAATATAGTTTTGTAGTCTGCAAATGTTGCTCATATACTTATTTTTATTGTCATTATGGTAGAACACCACTTATTGTTTGACACAGAATGCAAATTCTGTTTATCATGCCATTCCATATAAATTAATTAGATTAATTTCCTTGACTCTTTAGTCTTAAACATTTGTCCATTACTATATTGACGAAAGGGCAGTGTAGAACATAATTTTATGGTCTGCAAATATTGTTTATACATTCATCTTTATCGTTATTATGGTAGAACACTATTTATTGTTTGACACAGAATGCAAATTTTGTTTATCATGCCATTCTATATAAATTAATTAGTTTAATTTCCTTGATTGTTTGGTCTTAAACATTTGTCCACTACTGGACTGACGAAAGGGCAATGTAAAACATAGTTTTATGGTCTGCAAATATTGTTTATACATTCATTTTCATTGTCATTATGGTAGAACATTATTTATTGTTTGGCACAGAATGCAAATTCTGTTTATCATGCCATTCCATATAAATTAATTAGTTTAATTTCCTTGACTCTTTGGTCTTAGACATTTGTTCACTACTGTACTGACGAAAGGGCAGTGTAGAACATAATTTTATGGTCTGCAAATATTGTTTATACATTCATCTTTATTGTTATTATGGTAGATCACTATTTATTGTTTGGCACAGAATGCAAATTTCGTTTATCATACCGTTATTTATAAATTAGTTCAATTTAATTTCGTTGATTCTTTGGTCTTAAACTTTTGTCCGCTGCTGTACATTAACAGCAAAATCAATACAGCAAAAATCAAGCCGCGGTGTTGATTCTGGTTGCACCGATTTCACCTCGTCGTTAGTAGGCTGTTCCGAGCTGCCAATTCAGCCACCCTTCTTGTTCATTGCCCCTCCTCCCCTCCCCACCTATTTTCCATGCACATTACACGGGAAAGATGTACGAGGGGAATATCGACAGCCACTGTCCAGTGGAAATTGTCCCTGTGCCTTTGCGAAGGGCCTGAAAGTCCCGTAATTGACCGACGCGGTGTTGATTCGATAAAAAATTGTGACCGCGCAAGTAGAATAGCTAGTCTGTGTGGGTAGAATGGGACGAATGACATTTCTTATTAATTTTGCAGTTTAACACAGAACAATTTACAGTAGTGGACAAATGTTTAAGACCAAAGAGTTAAGAAAATTAAACTAATTAATTTATATGGAATGGCATGATAAACAAAATTTGCATTCTATGCCAAACAATAAATAGTGTTCTACCATAATGACAATAAAAATAAGTATATGAGCAACATTTCCAGACTACAAAACTATATCCTTCATTGACCTCCCGTCTTAGACTTTTGTTTACTACTGTATGTTTAATCTGAAGATATATTTGTCCTTTACAATCAGTTTCTCGTACTATCTTCTTCTCTTATCTTACTTACTCTTGTTGTATTCCACCGTAGGTTGCAGATTATTTTTGTATATAAAAAAATGCAACTTCGAACGAAATAAAGAACGGAAGTTTTATTTTAAAATTGTAGAGTATTCTGAGTAGATGTACGTCTTAAGTCGACACAAACGGTTCTTTTTGTTCAGGGAAAGATTCGAGGCTTTTATAAAGTTCAAAATGGAGAGGCGGGGATTATTTTAGATCAGTGGTCAATAAGGGATGAGGTGTTACGAATAAGGTTCAGAAATGACTTGGAAGGGTAAAACTATCGGCCATCGGGGAAATGATTCTGGGATGTTTATTGGATGCCTAAGCATTTCCGACGACTATCCAAAAATATGCGGTCGCTGACAAACACTGTATTACTCCATTGCAATAAAAATTGATGCGGGGGCAAATATTTCTAAACCACGGCACTTTGTTACATACTGTCTCAAAAGTTATGTCTGTCACTGTACTGCTTCGAACGGTCTTGTCTGATTTATAATATCGATTAATAACCATGTAATAATCCAACGAATCGACGTGGCTGTTATCTCTTGTCAGGCGTGCAACGTGTATTAGTTTACATAGGCATAGTGCCATTTATAGTGAATGTGGTCGCTAACAAGCACTGTATTTCCCTATTAGCAATAAAAATGGATGCGGGGACAAATATTTATAAACCATTGCACTTTGTTACATACTGTCTCAGAAGTTATGCCTGCTACTGTATTGCTTCGAACGATCTTGTCTGATTTATAATATCGATTAATAGCTATGTAATAATCCAACGAATCGACGTGGCTGTTATCTCTTGTCACGCGTGCAACGTGCATAGATTTACATAGGCATAGTTCCATTTATAGTGAATGTGGTCGCTGACAAACACTGTATTTCCTCATTAGCAATAAAAATGGATGCGGGGGCAAATATTTATAAACCACTGCACTTTGTTACATACTGTCTCAGAAGTTATGTCTGCTACTGTACTGCTTCGAACGATCTTGTCTGATTTATAATATCGATTAATAGCTATGTAATAACCCAACGAATCGACGTGGCTGTTATCTCTTGTCACGCGTGCAACGTGCATAGGTTTACATAGGCACAGGGCCATCTATAGTGAAAGCGGCCACTTCCTACACGATGAAACGTTAAAGCCAACTGAAGCGTTGGACCCCATGAATAACAAATGCACAATCTCTAGTCTCTACTGGCACCTTGGCCCCTTGCTCGGGCGACGACGGCCCGAGAAGTTTTCCACCCTCTCTGGCGGACCTGGAAAACTTTTAACTGGATACATTACCTGCTTGACTACCGCCGGCTTTCCTTTTTTATCGCTGGGCAGGCTTTTAAACTCCTACGGTGCCGTGGCGCAGCTTCGCCGTTATTAGAGATTTCATGGTGAAACCGGGAGAAAATAATGAATAATCGTCGTGGCGGTCGTCGTTGGGGCTTTTGTTCCAACGAGCTTGTAATTCTTCGATTCCTTCCGATGCTCGACTTGCGAAACGGCCCAGCTGAGTTATCGCCGGTCTCGAAATCGAGCACCCTCTCGATTCTTCCCTGCAAATTACGGTAATATCTTGCTCTCGATGCGCATTCTTAACTTTGACGTATAGAACGCTGAGATTCCTACGTATTTAAATTCGTCTGCTTCTTATGTCTCCCATCGACTATTCCTTTTCTTCGTGTAATGCTAGTTCGATAATTTTAGAATAAGAGCAGCAGAGGAATGTAAGAGTATTCGAAGTGCTTTGCAATTTTTGAAAGATAGTATGGAAAAATTATAGGGTTAACAGTGTATCTCATGATATAGTATAACTTATATTTACATTTTTGCCTGCAAGTTGTAAACTTCTCAACGTCGACTTTATAATTAACACAAAGAATGGAAACTTTAAAGTTTTAGTTGGATGTCGAAAGTATGTAAGTACAGTTGAAGTCCCAGAAAAAAGCAACTTATTGAGAAAAGGCATTTAAACAAATGTCAAACTTTGATTATCGTCCAAGGAATTATTTAACACTAGATTTCCGGATGTTGGGTATATACCTGTTTTGCCTGAAACGAGTCAATTTGTCTCAAACATGGAAATTGAAGTTTAAAAAAAAATAAAACTTTATTTTAAAGAAAGTTTATTCAAAACTATAGTTATATATATATATATATATATATATATATATTCTATTTTTAAGATACATTTTTCGTAGATTGTTTTATTACATTTAGTGCAAACGCCCTTACTTCTCTTCCTTTCACGTGATACTTAAACTTGACAAAATTATAAGTGAGTCAAAATGACTCACTCCGGCAATCTAGTGTTAAAGTGTAATTCTAATATAAAACAATTACGAGCAATAAGCATCGGTTGATACCATAAATTTATACTTCTGCAAACTTGTAAAGCTACTTGAATACTTATGAGCAGCACTGACATACAGTCCACATCGAAGAAAACGTGTGTGACTCGTAACAGAGTGACGTCGTTACGTAAAACGGAAAACAATGTGAGAACGGCAAACGAAGTTACGCGAAAACAATGAATTCGCGCGTCACTTAACGGATTGTAAAAGCATCCTCGCTTCGGGATGACATCGTAATTAGTAAGTTAAACAAGATAAATAATTTCGTTCTTCCCGACTCTGCGGAATCAGTCTTTAGCTGTTCCTCTGAATGCGTAATTTCCTGTCAGCGCCTGCCAACTTTCTTCCCGACAAATCCGCCTTTCCCGGGATACTTACGCGAACTTTTATAGAAATGAGTAAAATAGTCTCTGTATGGAATTTAAATTGCTTTAGAAAAGTTCCCACCGAACGAAGTTTCGTCATAGACAAACGGTGCACTTTATTTGTATTTAGTTCAGCGTCTGATTTTCTGAAATTTTAATCTAAGCTTAAAACTATCAATTTATATTCATTGAGGTGAAATGCGTACGTTATCAATTCTGTCATGAATTTTACGCATAAATTTGTATTTAAATTTCTTCGCACACGTGTTCATCGACAGAAACGCCTAAGTTTCGTAAAGAATTGACTTAGAATCTTGGGTAAAAAGAGTTGATGTATAATCAACTAATAAGTAAAAAATATTTGCTAAAATACTCTGCAGGTATCTGCATATTTAGAACTTACAAAACAGTTATCGTTATATGATCATTTTATTGTATTAACGTAACACGAATACATACAGTGTAATTAATACAGTAGCGAACAAAAGTTGAAGATGACAGCACAATGTAAAACATAGTATTGTAGTATGCAAATATTGTTTATATACTTCTTTTTATCACCATCATGGTAGAACAATATTTATTGATTACCATAAAATACGGAATTTTATCTATCGTGCAATTTCTCATTAATTAATTAATATGTTTTGTTTGGCCCTTTGGTCTTTTACTTTTGTCCGCTACTGTACATATGAACCGTTTATTTTGAAAGTGATGCACGAAAGCTTAAGACGACAGAACAATGGAAAACGTCGTTTTATGATATGCAAATATTGTTCATATACTTATTTTTATCGTCATTATGGAGGAACACCATTTATTGATTAGCATAGAATACGAATTTTATCTATCGTGCAATTTCTTATTAATCAATTAATTTGTTTTATTTGACCCTTTGGTCTTTTATTTTTGTCCGCTACTGTATATAGAACAGCAGTTAAATTGAAATGTGATAAAATACCATTATGCTATTGCAAAACGAATATTTCTAATCGTATCATACGTTCTTCGACTCATTCAACGGTTTCGCTTCGAAAAATCCGAAAGCTTACCTCCTCCTTCCCAACAACTTTCGTCCAATTCATTATTTCACCTCTCCTCGTCCCCACGATTACTTCCCCCCTCCTCATCGTCTCGTTGCTTATTAATTTCAAAACATATTACGCGTATCGCCGAGTAAACAACACGGTTACCTTCTATTTAAACAGAAATCCGTGTGCATCGCTTAGATTTCGCGTTCCGGCTTTGCGCGCCCGCCTGTTTTCGAAGTGGGTGCTCACGGGCAACAGTACGATTCGCATAATCCTATCAGGCAAATAGCGTTAATGCGCGGCTTTAATCAGCGACCAAGCTATCATGGTTCACGCTGAAAATGTATTTGTCGCGACGAGGGGACAGAGGATCGTCGTGGGGGCCGGTAGAAGAGGCGAAAGATTATATTTTTATGTACCGAGGCAAATGAATCTCGCTGATTATGAGTTGTGAAATCGTACCTGGCCGGCCGCGGCCGCTGCCTCGCCTCTCTTGGTACCTCGTTTTCCTCCCCTACGTGCCCCTCCCGGCCCCTCTTACCTACATCTAAGAACCTGAGCAAATATTGGTTTTGTCTAGTGGCTCTGCGATTTGCATAATTAAATCTTGAGCGAGAAAGAGAGGGGACGCAAAGGGGAAGAGAGAGTGGTTGGACGGGAGGGAGGGTGAGAGAGAGGGAGACAGATAGGAATAGAGAGAAAAAGAGAGAGATAGAGAAAGAGAGGGAGACAGATAGGAATAGAGAGAGAAAGAGAGAGAGGGAGGGAGACAGATAGGAATAGAGAGAGCAAGAGAGAGATAGAGTGAGAATGATGAAGGATGATGGGGGAGAGGGAAAGGGAAAAGGAGAGGGAGCGGGAGAGAGAAAAAGAGGGATGAAGGGAGAGAGAGAGAAAGGGGAATGAAGGGAGAGAGAGAGAGAACGAAAGGGTGGTTTAGCTGGAGAGTGGCGAAGAGAGAGAGAGTGAGAGTGAGAGAGGAGATGAGAGAACGAGGCGCAAAACTCGTGACCGACCGGTGGATGCGAAAATAGGAATAATTAAAACTCAGCCAGCTTATTTACTGGGCTGCCTGAGTACAAGGCCGGCTCGCCATGCCACGGAGATTTATTAAGGGCTGCTCTGCCTGTATACGCACACACGCGCGTATACACACACAGAGAATTGCAAGGTTTTTCTAAACGTTTCCTGAAAAGACGCCGCTTCATAAAGTACCCCCCGCAACCCCTTCCGCGATCAGATTAATGAGGCTATTACGGATCCCCGGGAATGAGAGATTTAGCGGTGCGTTCTCGCAGAATAAGTCGCGTACACGATGCCGGTGTTAATGAAAATTTATTCGCGCGACCGCTTGCGTGATTCTGGTATCGAGACAGTCGGGAGAGCTGATACGATGTACAGTGGCGAACAAAAGTTTAACATGACAGGACAATGCAAAACATAGATTTATGCAAATATTTTTCATATATTTATTTTTATCGCCATTATGGTAGAATATTATTTATTGATTAGCATGGAATACGAATTTTATTTATCGTGCAATTTCTTATTATAGTAGGCACAAGGTACAAAAAAAAAAAAAATAGGCGTGACGGAAGACTTTTCCTTCTGAAGTTCTTCATTCGACTGCCTTCCGTCACTGTGATGCCAGATTGAGGACGGGTGTTCTTAAGAACAACCCCTTTCACTACCCATACTACCGCAGTAAACGCGTGTACGTGAGCTCAGCGTTTCGTACGACTTCGGGAAATTGAGTTAAAAAACAAATGAAAGTCTTTCTTTCTCTTTCACTTCGTTCTAACGATCACCAATACACGGTTGTAACAAGATACTGTGCTTATCGCTTAACCCTTTGACTGCGGTGCGCTCTCGAACGAGTCCATCAATATGGACGGCGCGTTTTTCGTATGTCAGTCGCTGCGACTGGTTGTCCACCGACTAGTGACCAAAACAGTACCCGGAAATTCGATACCATTCTTAGGGTTTAAAAAATAATAATGGCAAATAATAATGGTATATTTAGTTGCTGTGTTACATACGACAATAAATTCCATGTTGAATTAATCGGTAAATCAGTAATAACACGTTGAACGCCCAATCGTAAATCGGTGGAGTTTCTACCAGGACCCAAACCCGAGACTCGGACTGTAAACAGTGCAATGTTATATTTACTTTATAATTTATTGTTACTTTATATCGTATATACTTATCATAATTGTGTTACAAATAAAATTAGTATAAATTACCTCCAAAATCTTGTTTTAATTAGAAAAGTGTCAACCATTTACAAGAAACATAGCCGTCACCCAAATATGGGTGACGTGGCGTTCAACGTGATAAAGGTGTTATAGTAAAAAAATACAGAGGGCGTATATTTACGTCTTTCGTACATATTGATGGATTTGTGAGGGCGTACATATACGCCTTTCGTATATATTGATGGACTTGTGAAGGCGTATATATATGCTTTTAGCAGTCAAAGGGTTAACTACGGTGATCGTTCTAAAGGTCACACCTACATTATTAATTAATTAATTTGTTTTCTTTGACTCTTTGATCTTAAACTTTTGTCCGCTACTGTATAAGTAGTTACATACAGTGCACGGTAAAATGAATACCCCCCCACCCCGCGATTTTCAGTGTTTCCCGGGTAATTAGAAAACAGCGTTATATCTCGACGAAGAAGCTCGTTTTGTGATTTTAAACAAAATTCGATTTTACAAATTTGAATTCACTATGTTGGAAAGAGTTACTGTTCTCGGAATATTTTCGTAAATAAACCAGAACTTTATTCGTTTATCTTCCAAACAAAATACAGTGAACGACATATACAGTGCGTGAAAATAAATAAGAAGAATTTGAATTCCCGAAGAACAAAGTTTGGTTGATTTGTTTTTTCGTTTCCTCCGCATCAATTTTTCATTTAAAGAGGACAAAATTGCAAGGAAAAATGTGATCTACGATTAATCTTCATCTGAAGCATTAAGGAAGAGATACTTTTATATAAGTACATGTACGAAATTTGTGTGCATCGTATTATTTTGCTTATACACGTGATATTTGTTTAATGTAACGTTTAATCACTTTTGCCTGTATCGTACTTTCCCTCTGTAACAGCGAGTTTAATCGAGCTGCTGAATTCCGCGTGGAATCCGAAAATTTTCCGCTCAAAGGAAATAGGATATAATCTCGTAAATGCGTGAAAATATTTTCAGGCTTGGGTATAGAATTTGTAGCCTGAGGGTAAACGTAGAAGGGTTGCAGCAAAAAACTTCGGTGCTGCATACAAATTCCCTATGAAATGCTTCTCGTGTGTTTCTTTCAAAGAGGAGAGCCCTCCTAATCCTATTAGAGACGAAATCCTATTAAGTTCTACTGTTAAATTCCCTTTTGTTAATCACGTTTGCAGCGTAACGATGGTTATGTTTAATCACAGAAAGATTAAAAAGGATGTTACGAGAACTGCGAGAAACACGCGATATTCTATTTTCATCGACCATGTCTTATTTTTCGTTGGGGCTAATATAAGCTGTATCACTCGGGAAAAATCAATGTATCTGTTTAATTGCGAAGCACCGTTAATATGCGTACAAATCTTTATATTTATAAGAAATTTTCACTTCTATTCATTTAGTAGAGAGAAATGATAAGGCTTAGGTGTGAATAAAATAGAGTGAAGAGCTTAGAATATTATTAAAATATATTTAAAACAGTTTAATAGTAACAACTTTAAACGACTTTTCAACTTAGCTTCTTACTTCCTTTAGAATCATGCTCTCTCTGTCTTCACAGTCAAACTTTTTCTACTTTCACAGTCAAACTCTTTCTGTCTTCATGTTCAAACTCTTTCTACCTTTACAGTCAAACTTTTTCTGCCACGTGCTCGCATTTTTCCCGTCATATATTGTTCCAAACACTCATTTCCTTACTTTCTATTTCTAAACCTTTCTCATTCGATGCATTCGGTTACGTTCATCCAAAATTCCTGAGTCGCGACGTTTTCTCAAGTGCTGATCTTTCGCACCTTAGGAACCCTCGAGTTCAAACATTCTACGTTCACACAGCTGTCACTCGATTCAAGCATTCTTCACATTTTCCTAAACTCGCATCCACTCGATCGCATTCTTACATATTTGTAATCGTAATAGATTTGAGATACTTTCCTAATCGCATTTTCAAACCTTTCATTCATAATTAACCGAATTTTTGTATTGATAATGAAACTTAAGAAGTATTAACACTCTTTGTGATGTATGACGATTCAACTTGACGTACGAATTAAAAAATTACTGGCAGTTTATTTAGTGCAAAACGATATAACGATTAGAATTTCGTGAAGTTTCAATTAAAATTGCTCGAACGCTGCTGCCGGTCTTTATAACTGTGTAAACTTCAGGTCTGCGCTGCTGCGTCAAACTGTTTAGACCCTCACGTTTACCTTTGGTAAACTTCAACAGAAACTTTGAACCCGGAATCACAAAAACGGTTCCACGTTCAACTTTTCTCGCTATTCAGATTGATACTCCAGTTGCACCTGAACCTGGCCCGATATTAAGCTCGAGCAAAGAACTCTTTCGTTAAATAGTTGAGATACGAAATTCGAGTCCACACGTAGATTAGTTAACGATTCAACGATGCTTCTTGCGATAGCACAGGACAATTTAGTCCTTAAATAATGAAATAACGTTAAAATAAATTCTCATATCAAAGAAATGAGAATATCATAAGAGATAATCTCACATCAGAAAACTGAATAAGTCCTTTTCTCAATATAATTATGTCTTAGAAAATACAGTTAAATCGTTTGTTTTAGACCCACAAAATTTGGATATAATAAATCTAATCAACATAGGCTACGAGTTATTAGACACGTGTACATTTTAAAAATACTTAAATAAATTAACATCCACTCGATCGCATTCCTACAAATATATTAATAATATTTTAATCACTTCACTTTATTTTACTCACACCTAAGTCCTATCATCTCACTCTACTAAATAAAGTAAGAAATTTCCTGTAATAATATCGAAACAGACAAAATAAACCTCCTTTTCCACATCGTATCAATTTAATCTCGCAAGCGATAGTAAAAAGTAGCGATATCGATTGAAAGTAAAACTAAATTTATCCATCATGATACACCTCACCTGTGCACGCGCGTGAGTGGTTAGAACGAATTTCACGAAGAACGGAACACCCAGTCTCTTTTCCTGGTTGTTTCAGGCCATTATGGTAAATGGCGCATTAATGTTGTAGCTTGATCAGAGATAAACAAGCGGCCGGTCATTTAGCGAATCCCGCCCAAGTATTCGCACCACGTTGGACGTGGCTGTTGCATTAAATATTTCTTGACCTTGTTTCCAGACGAAAATGTTTGCGGAGGTAGAGATGGTACAATGAAATTTTTAAATGCTCGCTCATTAGTAGATTTAATTCGACAACCAAGTTCTGGTACATTAAATTTTTTAACGTTTGATAATTACGAAACACCTGAGTGTGGCTGTAACAAAAATTTTATGCGTAGGATAGAAAGATGTTTAATTGTGTCGTTAGAAAATTACAGAAGCTAGTTATGAAATTATGAATTTTCAAAGCTTTGAAGTACTGCAAAGCGTTAATGGTAATGCTGTACCAGTAATTACGTTTTGTGCTCGTTATTCACGTAAGTTTGATCGCAATATCAAGTTTTGCGTAACTTACATATGTATAAGTTTCATTTCTCTTTTAACACTTTTACCGACCGCATAACGTATTGCATGACGCACACCCGATTGGCTCATTTTGGCGCTGATGCATCTCTAATGAATTGATTACAATGATTTTCCTCGCGTAACTGATAGTTTAATATCACTTTGCAGTATACATACTATATTGCTCGAAACAGTCACCTTCGTGTAAGGAAACATTACAAAATTTACAGACTAATTGTAAGCATGTAAAAGCCGATTAATAGACTTCCGGTCGGTAAAGTGTTAACAATCAACTTTAACGTTTCCTTTTTAAAGTGCTTACATGTGAATACATTAACAGCTCAAAGGGTTAAACAAGGTTATCGGTAAACATAGTGAACATTAAAAAAATAGTGATTAAATAAATAAAAGAACGCTAGAAATTAGCAAACAGTATTGTTCGACAACAACACAAGCAAGTGTCCCTGGTACGGATGCAAATTAACACGTTCCAACGAACGAACGGGGTTCCGCCTTGTGCGAGACCTTAGGAATCGCATTAGCATATCGTTGTTCCGCGTTTCCAACGGCTAATCGTTCGTGAAACACAGCGGGGGAACGGTTACGATTCAATTGAATCTCTCGCTAGGATTTGCCCGATTGCAAATGAGCACGGCGGACATAGAAGAACGAACGACTTCGGCCGCGATGGCGAGCCGTGTACGCCATCCGGCAACATTATTCTCTTTCGTAACTCAGCCGGATTCGCTTGCTGCGGCCTGTTGGCTGCGCGGCGGCAGAAAATTTATTGCCAACTACCTATCCCGCCTGGTAGGCGCATAAGAACCGCGAAGCGGCGTGTAATTAGCAGCCTAGGAATCTCGCCTCGCTTCACGCCGTCTACGGGATCTTAATTGCGCCCGCACGTGCCACAACGGGGGCATTATTTTTCTGCAATTATATGGGAACAACCAGGCGTGCCGTCGTCTGAGAACTGGAACCGTTTCGCGACGCATCGGACGCGCTAAAAGCTTTCGCGGCCTTTAACGCCATTTTTAACGCTTTGCTCGGGCAACCCTCTGCGAAACTTACCTGTCGCAAAAGTGTAATGTGCCGCGTTGATCGCTTAATCGGTAGAAATGCTTGAAGCGCAGTTTTCACACTATTCCTATCACAACACGTTACTTTCATGTATTTTAACACTAGATTTACGGACATTTATTGTATATCTATTTCTAATACACCAATACCCCACTTTGCGTCGGGGTTACGTTCCAAAAAAACACGACGCAAAGTGAATTAAGATTTTCTATAGCAAACCATGTAAAGATCGAAGATTGAAACTGAACTCTAAAATTAGCAAAACAAAGTGAAAATAAAACTGTATTAAAATTACGTTGATTTTCGGTTAGAAGAGGAATTACCGAGTTTTTTTTGGCATGGCGCAATTAGAAACAAAAGTTGAGCCATCTGTTAGAAAACAAGAAAAAAATTCAAGACTCGAATCCAAAACAACGCAACCTTGAAAATCTAACGACGCGCAATGAAAATTAGTACTAATTGAGCAGTGACGCAACATCGAAAAAAACGCAAAACGAAACGACGCAAAGCGAGGTATTGGTGTACTCATATATTAGGGAATAATTATACATCAATAAGAATCTTAAATTGCAGAACTGAGAGGGAAATAGTTTTGGGTATATTTGTATCGATCCATTAATAAAACTCAGCAAAAATTGCTAAGAATAATAGTAATTATTTTTGCAAATTTTACTCATGATATCCAAAACCCGTCAAATTGACGGGTCCCGTAAGCCTAGTGTTAAGATCTTTAAGTTGTGTTTAAGATGTTAAGTTTTGAAAGTTATTGTTTAAGTTTCATTCATAAGATCTTGAATTTTCTTTAAGTCTATTAAGCTTTTAGGTTTAAATTTAAGTTCTATGTTTTATAAATTGTTCAGCTTTACCTTCTTAATCTCTTAAATTTTCTATTCTTCCGCAAGTGGAACTATCGTTTTGTTACAGTTAGAAATTGAGTAAAACCACAAAAATGTTTACCGTGCAAGAATGAGAAGCCGTACTAAAACTAAATTTGACACCAATGTTTCCTAACGTTTTTATTAAATATTGAGATAAGTTTCAGTCAAAAGAAATTTGCAGTATCGAAATTAACACTATTCCTACCACGATCGGTCAAATGACCGTTTTTAACATTTCGATTAGAATTTCATATATACAATATAATTGAATCGCCTTCGAGCTTTAGACTTGAGAAAGACAAGAGTATGAGAAATAAGAAAAAATGTTTATTGTGAAATGAATGTAGCAAACTATGATCTGTGTGAATCTGTATATTCAAGATATTAATAGAGTGAAGAGTGATAGAAAGACGGCCAGTGTGTGTGATAACAGGGATCTTGGTAACATTGAAATATTAAGCGAGAGAGAAAGTAAGAGTGGGTTCCTGAACGTTTTTTCAGTGTGTTTAATATTTTTATGTTACCTATTTTATCTTGTTTTTAGTGTTAATAATTATGTGGTATCGTAGTTAATTTTATAGTTTAAGAGAAAGTGAGGGGTGGACAGCTAGAGTTCAGGCCTGTTTGGAGAAAATCCTTGGTGGCGCTCAAAAAATGCTCAAATATGGTCATGTTTTTGAAATATGCCCAAATATGGCCATACTTGAGGGACTTCTCCGAGGTACGTGGTGAGAGAAAGGCCAAGGGCCAGCGACAGTTTTCTCTGGCCAAAAGGGGCAGAGTTGAACTAGACATTGTAGCGTCTAACAGAGTCGTGGGAAGAGTCAAATTTATACACAGTATTGTAACTACATTCCACTATTCACAGCAATAAATAAATATTATTATTGTAACACTACAATTGTATAAATAAGTTTACTCACAAAACGTTGCCTGCTATACCGAAACGTTCTCGAAACATTTCGTTCGCAAATAACCAGCAGTTTGAGTGATGTAGCGGGTTTGTAAAACAACGTGGGAATTAAATACTTGACTGAAAGCATCATTTGGCGGGCAGCAGGCACGATGAGCGATGATACACACTTCCCTAAAATTGTTAGCCGAAGAGAGAGGGACAGCCGAACATCGGGCCGCGTTCCCCTTCGGGTTTCGCGGATGATAGATATTGCGAATGACGCTGAGAGCGAGCAGTAATTGTTACATCGCATGTCTGATCGCGAAAACTATGGAACGGGGAAGTAGGAGAGAAGTGAATCGCCTAGGATTGATTTATTGCCGTTGAAGCGCACGTAAAACGCGCTTCCACCACCCTTTCTGTTACTCTCGCGAACGATGCTGAATATCAGTCGTTGCTTCCACATTCGACTGGGTCACAGGCTCAAGGCTGCGGGTTTGGAACGCGTGTTGGACACACTTCGATCTTTGTATGATCTTCAGTATTATAGGAAAATTCTACTTTACTTTTATATAGTAGAGTGGATGTGAAGGTGTGAAGAAAATACAGTGAAGCGATTAGAATGTAATAAATGTGTGTAAAATATTTTAACAGTGTAAATAACTTGAATGAATTATCTTCATTTAATATAATTTACGAGCACGCCTCATAATTTCATTTTAATTTGTATCTGTTATGATTATCACACACTTATACCTATGATTTACGAATTTAAAAAATGGAAGCTTACGATGACCAACATTATACAGTAGCGGACAAGAGTTCAAGACGAAAGGACAATGTAAAATATAATTTTATGCTATGCAAATATTGTCCAAATATTAATTTTTATTGTTGCTACAGTAGAACACTGTTTATTGACCAGCCTAGAATACAAAATTTGTTTATAGTGCCACTTTTCATCGACTAATCAATTTATGAAGCTTACGATGACCAACATTATACAGTAGCGGACAAGAGTTCAAGACGAAAGGACAATGTAAAATATAATTTTATGCTATGCAAATATTGTCCAAATATTAATTTTTATTGTTGCTACAGTAGAACACTGTTTATTGACCAGCCTAGAATACAAAATTTGTTTATAGTGCCACTTTTCATCGACTAATCAATTTATGAAGCTTACGATGACCAACATTATACAGTAGCGGACAAAAGTTCAAGACGAGAGGACAATGAAAAATATAATTTTATGCTATGCAAATATTGTCCAAATATTAATTTTTATTGTTGCTACAGTACAACACTGTTTATTGATCAGCCTGGAATACAAATTTTGTTTATAATGCCACTTTTGATTGACTAATCAATTTATTTTCGTCGACTCTTTTGTCCGCTACTGTACATATGTACATAATGTTCACATTAAATCACAAAACAACAAATTAATCCCCTTAACACTTACCGTCCTTTCGCACACATCTCTGCGCAACCAATACCAGCGCCAAGCAAAGTGCAAGTTCCATTTTCTGCGACCCTCTCGAACCATTTCCAGCCAACCATTAAAACACCATATTTTCATGAGAACGGTTCCATAATTGAACGACAGGGGCGCTCGTCCCTTGAACGTTTCGGAAATCGATAGACAGGTGTACAGGCGTGTCGTTTTATTCGTAAATGAGAAAGGGCTGCGAGGCTCGGTCGCAAGCAGCAGAGAACAGGTCTCGTTAGTTACATTAAGGCGGTACATGTGCGCGTGATTGCGATACGATATATATCTCGTCCATGCCGATGGTTAACGATAATTGGAAACATCCCTTGCCCATCGCCATATCGATTTTGCCCGGTCAACGATTGAGGAAATGGGTGTGGGAAGAGTTAAGGACTAAAATTATCCTTCGCTCGTTCCTTGGCCCATTGTCATTGGCGCCCACCCCCCTCCCCACGTCTCTTCGCCTAAGACTTTTCTGTAATTGCCAATTACGTTAACTGCGGATTACGGATGTCGGATGGACTCGCGGAATTAAACGGCGCGCCATTGGTCGGCCCCGTATTAACACCGTGTGTGTACGTTGTTAAAATTGGGCGAACCCGGTTTGGTCTCTCCAGCCAGGTAAATGATGATTGCATGGATTTCGTTGGAATCGATACTCCTGACGAACGTCGCGATTTAAATTTCTGGTCGCGATGGTAATCCGGTTGTGATGGTAATCCGGAGTGAATTCAGCGTTAGCGTTACGGATAAATATTGTACGAGCGCGGTGTGTAACGATTGGCGTTCATTATGAATACTTCCGGTGTGCCGAGATCAATCGAACCGTGGCGTACGGAATGAAAGCGCGGTTTTTCGGAGGGCAGCGAGAAACCAGAGAACGATGATGCGAGAACTTTTGTTCCGTTGGGTTTATTGTTCGAAGTATTGAAAAGTACGGCCGAAATATTGACCGTTTAACGCGCGTTCGCTGTCAGGTTGCGTTGAAGTGATTTTAAACTGTACGATTCCGTCGCGATGTGTGTTTCGTTCAATGGAATGGCGTTTATTAAAATTTGAATTCAGCGACAGGGATTCCATTATGTGGTTTTAGCGCGAAGAAGCACAGTGGGAGTGAATTTGAGAGTCAGTAAAATATCATGACTCGTGAAGGTGACCAAACTGGTTGAGCAATATTTTTCATAAAATTCAGCGGTAAATCTACGTGTACGATCAAAGTAGCGGACAAAAGTTTAGGAAAAAGAGACAGTATAGAACATAGTTTTATGATCTACAAATATTGTTAGTATGTTCATTTTTATTGTTATTATGATAGAACACTATTTATTGATTAACACAAAATGCAAATTTTATTTATCATGCTATTCCTTATAAATTAGTTTTACTTCGTTAACTTTTTGGTCCCAAATTCTTGTCCGCTACTGTACTGACGAAAGGATGTTATAGAACATAGTTTTATGATCTACAAATATTGTCAGTACATTCATTTTTATTATTATTATGATAGAACACTATTTATTGATTAACGCAAAATGCAAATTTTATTTATCATACTATTCCTTAAAATTTAGTTTAATTTAATTTCGTTAACTTTTTGGTCCCAAATTCTTGTCCGCTACTCTACTGACGAAAGGATGTTATAGAACATAATTTTATGTTCTGTAAATATTGCCTGTACACTCATTTTTATTATTATTATGCAGAACACTATTTATTGATTAACACAGAATGCAAATTTTGTTAATCATGCTATTCCTTAGAATTTAGTTTAATTTAATTTCGTTGACTGTTTGATCTTAAACTTTTGTTCGCTACTGTATATTTCTGATAAATTTTCATTCGCATATCTTCCAAATTTTCTCTTCTGATCAAAATATGCAGTTTATAAGCGCTGTGTATACTTTAGTAAAACGAAGAATGCGAAAAACGAAATACCTTTAAGTAAATATTCCTATAAGTAAGTAAACAATATAAATGTTGGTTATATTTGCTTCTTGTACAATTCGAATCAACTATTCAGATTACACAGAATACCCTACGCTGCCACAAAATGCTGTGCTTTCAACAGCGGCGTGCATAGTGATTGGAACACGTAAAACGAGAGCCTTGTTACCGTCAACTAAATCGAAAACCGTACTACGATAAGCTGGTCGCTCAGGATACCGGTGCGTGCGTATCAATACTTAATTTCCTCAAAGCAAGCAAACTGTTGGTCGCATGCGAGCATAACTTCTAAACAGCCAGTAAAACTCGAGCCACGAGCCGCATTGTAACTGCTAATTCGTGCTAATTCCATAGTAGAACGTGGAAACACAGTTCATTTTATCATTCGTTCGACTTCTAACTTTTTCAACGACCTAAAATAAGTCCCAGCTACTGCACGTTCCATTAATTTTATCTTAACACTATTCTGAAGAATATAAATATTTATTGTAAATCCACCGACTTTTTTTCCACTCATGCTAGCTTTGAATCCCAATTGTTGCGTTGTTTAAACTCTTACGATTAAATTGTACTTTTTTCTATGTACTGTAAATTCATTTATTTCTCCCATAAATAAATAAATTAATTAATTAATTTTCTTTTCTCGATGGTTTATGTTTATACAAACCTCTACTCTATTCGTATTTCTTTTCTTCCTTACTTCTTTTAGAGAAATACGATTGACATATTCACTGCTGGTATGCAAATGGATGACAAATTTTATAGGTATGCCACTGATTCCATTATTCTGTCAATTATTCATGCATTCGTGTAATGTCATTTATTTATAATAACAACACACAACACATTTCTACGTTATAACATTATAAAGGGTATATTTTATTTATAATAACCAGACTGCGAATCTTTATGCGAATTCGAACTTTTATTAAGCACGTCCAAAGAAATAGACAATACGAGAGGACAATGTGGAACATATTTTTATGGTCTGAAAATATTGTCTGTACATTCATTTTTATTATCAAATTTTGTTTATCATGCTATTCTTTATAAGTTAGTTTAATTTAATTTGACCCTTTGGTCTTAAACTTTTGTCCGCTACTGTATATCACCCTCTAAACATTGTAACGATCACTATACGTAAGATACATTGTATATATTTGCATATTACTTGCGTTCTATACCTTTCTGCCAACTTGAATTTTCTATAAATGCCTGAAAAAATCCGCAGTCTAATAATAACGTACCAGCATAAGTAAACGTGTTAAGTGAAGTATGACATTGAGAAAATGTAGAAAATGTCCTAGCAAAGAGTAGATGAACGTAAAAATAACAAACCACGTAAAGTTTCTTTATTTTCAATTATTCCTCCGCTGCATTCGTTACTAAGGTCACCAGGGCGATGTTCTCGTCGAAAATTCGCTTCGACGAGCGTTCACGTAAAGATTTAATACATGCACACGAAAAGAGGTGAATTTGGAATCTCGGGCCGGAGGACGGATACCGCAGGGGAACAGTGAGGTTAGATTAAACTCGTGTAGGAACGGGAGCCTCCCGGGATGGCCGGAGCTTAAACAGTTTTAATCTATGCCTAGGAACCTCACGTGAAAACAAATCGCGGCCTTATCACCACCTGTGAGGTAGATAACAACTTTTCTCTCGCTCCCATCCCTCTTTCGTTCCTCGATTTTCCTCCCGCGCATCACCCCCCCCCCGTTTCCCCCTTCCATTCCATCCCGTGTTCACGCTCCCTTCCTCTCCCGTCTCTGTTTCCCTCCTGCACGTTCACCCCTTTCGCCTCAACTCGACTGCTCTCGCGTTCTCGTCCTCCCTTTCGCCCACCCCTTCGTTTTCCCCCGCAAACCGCGTGCCAACCTTCTTTCTGTCTTTCTCCTCGATTCTATCTTTTGTTTCCGGCCTCCCTTGACCTCTCCCTTCCTGCTCCACACCCCTCTGTCCTTGTCTTCTACTCTCTCTCTCTCTCTCTCTCTCTCTCTCTCTCTCTCTCTCGGTTTGCTCGCATGAACTCCGAACGAGGCAACGAACGACCATACGGCACTGCCGACGGATGCGCCGATTAAACTTTCGAAAACTGTTTGCATGAATAGCCAAGCGTTTCCCGCACATGTGCCGCTGCTGAGTACTGACAATTAACACGCTGAAAATAGAGAAGCCCCGGCCCAGGGACAGGCTTCCTTTTCGCGATACACGCGGACGGGAAAGCGGGTTGTGTACGTTAACTGTGCGCGGGTTGTGGGCCGTGTTCACGGTGAAATAGGATTCTAGGCCGAACCGATGCAACTACAACGTCGGCAGAGTTCGGTTTTGATGATTGTCGCGTCCTTGAATGTTTTTTTTTTCAAGACCGTCGTCTACCGTGTTTTGTACTTTGGACGACTGTTTGATTGATTCGACTGGGAATCGTATGACAGCATCGAATGATGTGCTGTAAAAAAAACTGTGTGAACTGTATATACAGGTAGCCTTAGTACAACACGGCATCTTAAAACACTGTTCATAAATTGCAGGGAACCGTCCTACAACATGGTTTCGTTCTAACACGATAAGAATAATCGCAGAGTGAAACGTATGTTGTTTTGTACGTCGGGTGAGCTGCGAAAGCGGTGTATTGCACCCGAACTACTTCCCGACTTTTTCGTAACCGCCTTGTATGGCGAAAGGTTTTCCTCCTCTTGATGAGGTTGATTAAAGTTGATGTCAGGAGTTGTTTATGTGACAAATTGAACACGATAAAGTGCAGTTGAATTGTTTTTGTATTTCTCTTGATAATGTTTATAGTAGTTGTGTTCTGGGTTGTTCTCCTGACGAGTCGTGTGTCCCTGAGTTGTTCTCTCGATGAGTTGTGTCTCTCAGTATCTGTTACGTCTGTTTTTACATCGGTATTTATAGCAAAAGTGATGGCAATCCCGAACCAATCACCGTTGCTTACAAGTATCGTAGGAAGGTAGGGCTGGTAATCACTTTCCTTCTACTGTGGCAGGTATAGGGTTGTTACGGTATAAATCTCTACCCTAATTAAGGACTCAACAAATTTCTTCACATTATTGCATTAACGACGATAATAATCAAAACTGAACGCAACGGTCATCGGTGACCCCCATGGCGCCACTGTCAAATTGAGTGCCGGTCACCGGTGTTAATTTGTTCTCTCTTTTTAAACAACGACTAGTTCTTCGAATTTGACTTACCGAGAGTCGTTACGGTATGTACCTCTACCCATAATTCAGGACGCAACAAATTGTATTTTTCATTGTTGTATCGTGTGCACCGTGTTCGTGTAAATAAACGTTTGCTGTATTGCCTGATTCCCTACCCAAGATTCAACTGGAGAAGCATGAAAAATATCTCGTTGAGTATTCATATGCTTGCGAACTTTCAGAACTCTGACCCGAGCCTGCAATTTTGAGTTGTCCCCGCGTTTCTAGTAATCACAGTTGCACTCGCAACTTCTAACATCAGCGGCCCAATCAACGACGCGCAATCATGGCCGTCGGTGGCTTGTAATATTCTGCATTCTGCAACGTCGCCCGTAAAACCTCCCCCCTGCCGACAAGCGTCGCAACTCGTGCAAAGGACGGTCGAGATGTTCCGCATGATCACTGACCGGAGGAATATTTTTTTTTACGATATTGGACGCTGTTCCGTTACGTACTTCTTGGAATGGGCCATAAAGTGGCATAGAAAGTGAGGCCTTAATAAAACCGGGGGCGACCGCACGGTTTCCCGCCAAACGTGATTTTCTTTCCCCGAAACCGGACCGAAATATCAACGAAAGCGGAGGAGAAAGCGACCATAGAATCTTCTATTGTGCTTGTGAGGAAACCAAAGGAGACGCTTGACAGATAGACGAGAGGGCGGTCATTTTTCGACGAAAGTTTTGCGAATATTCTTGGATCCAATCTGATGTTATGGAAGGGATATACAGGGTGTACACGACTTAAGTTTCGTCGTGATTTTTCAGGCGATGTTTCGAATAAACGTTCGTTAATTGCCTCATCGTCCATGCGCTTAGGTATTGCAAATTTTCAAAAATCTCTTTTGTATATGTTAGATTTCCACGTGGTCAGGGACAGTATTTTTAGTTTTAAGGAGAAACGAGTTAATGAAAGCCTTTTAGATTTAAATGTTTAATAATAATAATATAGATTTAATTAATAATCACAATAATGTTTTCTTATCTTTTATCTTAATTTTATGCAATCCTTAATTTTACTTTCTTTTTGTCTTTTTTTATTTACATGCTCTCTCAGATCTCAAAAACGAAGTGAAGTCCACACCACACAGCAATCATTCAAGTACACTCATTCTTGCCAACATACTTTCGTACACCACGTTCATAACAACCATTCACACTAATTCTTCCCAACAGTATGGAAAAAATTGAGGTGATCTTGACTTTTTTTCTTCTTAAGTCTTCTCAAGTTTGAAGACGTTACGTTGTTTAGTTTTTGTTTGGCAGCCATCAATAGTAAACGTTTGCAGTGAATTTGTGAAAGTGGAGAAAATTGGTCATCGTTGTTGCAATGGCCAAAACTAATGAATTAAAGTTTGAACTGCTACCTCATGCACCCTATTCGCCAGATTTAGCCCCCTCCGATTATTTTCTGTTCCCAAACTTGAAAAAATGGCTCAGTGGTCAAAGATTTATCGATGATAAAGAAGTAATTGTTGACAGTTAACGGTTATTTTGAAGAGCAAGACAATTCCTATTATAAAAAGGGTATCGAACTTATTGAACATCGCTGGAAAAGGTGTATAGAGCTGAAAGGAGATTATGTTGAAAAATAAATACACTTTCTTCAACAATTTCTCTGTTTTCTATGTCGGGTCGGGTACTTCTGGGACCACCCTCGTACTTCTACCCTAATTTAGAACGCAACAATTAATATATGAATGTAGGATTCTTCCACGGAATAACCGTTGGAAAGACATTGTATTTTCCCGTAAAATAGCCGTTAATTATTTTGGATAAACTTGTTGCGACCGGCAAATCTGGCGGCAGTCGTTTTCTTGCGTGCATAAGAAGAAGAGTCGCGGAAAGCAGTGCCGCTCAGATTCTTATTCTTTTTCTTGCGTGTGTTCAAATAAATTAACTTTCTTGTGTGTTTTTCTTTTAACACATTGTATGCCGGCCCCGCGAAAACGCGGGTTTGGAAGTCTGTTGCTTTAGCGCCGGGTTTGCAATAATACAACATTCTTTTGTTTGGCGATTTGTTTGTTTCTATTTTTCGTTATCGTTAAATTGCATATAATGAATATGCAAACCAATTTTAGTGTTTTACAATAATGTATAAAATTTTAAATATTTTCTTCACCTACAATTTTAAATGCCTCAGATGCCACCGGCATACAATGTGTTAATAAACTGTTAACTCTCTTTGTTTATGATTCGTGTGTTTTTCCCCTTCATCCTCATATCCTACATGAATATTAGAAATAGATATACAAAAAATGTTCGTAAACCTAGTGTTAAGGTACTTGAATAACGATGATTCGAATACGAGAGGTTGCACCGTGCCTTTTACTGGCGTATCTCTACTGCAACTCAGAAACTTATTCACGCAAATCGGACTAACCAATAAATCGGGGTCGAAAGAGGAAATTCATTAACCCACAGCGATAAATAACCGGGCACGCCGTTGCGAATGGCTCGCGAAACAATAGTTGTAGTATATTTATGCAAGGTTTCCAGCTGCACAGGTAGACCAGCGGGGGTGTAAGCGGGAGGGTAACGGAAGACGACGGACCGAGTGGAAAGGTGGAATGGGTACCATTGTGTTTTCATCGTGCCATTATAAAGCTCAGCCTCTTCCTTGAGGTATACAGTGCTGCTATGGTGATCCTTCCACGCTTTCTCCACGTTTCAGGCTTTCTCTTTTTCTCTTTTTTCCTTCCCGTTTTCCCTTTCGTTCCGTTCGTTCTTCCTGACTCGTTCTCTGTGAGACTGCGTTGGTGGCGGACCGTGGAATGTTCATAAATCGATGGAAAAGTTAAATATGAAGTGAAACACCAAATGCACACAGTGAGAAAATGAGGAAAATGTTTTAAGTACAGTAACGGACAAAAGTTTAAGACCAAGGAGTTGAGTCAAATTAAACTATTTTACAAGAAATAGAATAATAACAAAAATTCGGATTCTGTGTTGATTAACAGTATTCTATCATAATAATAATCAGAATAAATGTACAAACAATATTTACTGCAAACTATGAAACTATGTTCTACATTGTCCCCTCGTTTTAAACTTTTGTCCGCTACTTTATATTTCTTAACCTTGCTGCGTGCCTAAAACTTTGTTGCAATTAAAAGTCAAAGTAATTGTATTAATCGTATTCAAAATTGACTATGTCCCTCAAAATAATCGCTATTTCGAACTATAGTGTATTAAATTTGTCAGATCATAGTAAATTTATTATTATTCTCTGAATATTTTTTTATTGATTACAACATTTATACGTATGTATTACTCAATTAAATTTATTAAATTACAATATATTACAATACTCCATAAAACTATGTTTTGCATTATCCTCTCGTCTTAAACTTTTGTCCGCTACTGTATATATATGTGGTGTGCAAATATGCTGGGTAAACCGTGATATTATTTCTAGAAGTTAATTCAATGCTTTTTCACGAGAAATTTCACATTTATTTCTTTTTATTTGTATTTACGTCTTTTAATCTTCAAAATATCTGTCACTATTTTAGACAACTGACTTTCACGCAATTATTGAATCGTTTGACGATAAGAAAATGGCGGTTCCATTGCTACGAAGTTATAAATGACTCAACATAAACGCACTGTATCAACTTCTAAACCTAATACATAAAAATATGTAACATGCCCGTTAAAATTAATTTAAATATTAATAAAAACATTCAGAAGCATTAAAACTGAATACCCAGAAATATACCAGATATTCCGAGCTAAAAGTGATACACAAAAATAAGCGAGGTGTTAAAAGTAAAGTACACGTTATAGCATTTAGAAGATGGAGCAAAAGTTTTCAATCAATTCTCGTTTCTCTGGTTATGCTCATAAAAATACGAACTCCCGCGAACACCATCGCTCTAATTACCACCAACAAATTAACACTCGAACAGCGGATCCAGGTCCATTTTCATCCAGCCATCTACATTTTTGTGTCGTTTTTCCGGTAATGGATCGGAATATCGTTCGTTTATATCCATACGTGTACAACTGGTTGTACTTAAATTTTGCGCGTACCGTTAACACCACGAAAAATTCGTACACGATCGCTTTCAACATTCGATCACATAAGTTTCTTAATAGAAACAATTAATAAAAAGAATAAAAGCAATTACACTTACTGTTATTGGAACTTTTCGTTGTAAACTATTAATTAAAACTATAATGAATGTAAATATATAGTATTTTTCGAATAATACTGAATGAGTGATTGCTCATTTTTTTAATCAACTCAATTTTTTAGAAGATGTCTCTCTGAAATAGATGAACGTATTGGAAAACAATGTACAATTTAACTATCAATAAAGCGGATTTTGTTGAAGTTACCTACAAAGGAATGTGGATGTTTCGATTATCAGACATTAATTAACAACGTGACCATTGGTTTTTTGTAGAATTAACCCCTTGCACTATTCAGAATCTCGGAAAAAGTCAGGCCAAACGCGGCTGCCTCAATCGTCGCGGTGAAGGACGAACGGTGGAGCGCGCGTGCCGAAACTTGAGACCCATCTTATCCACGCGATGGAACTCTTGTGAAATTCTAATGAATTTGAATCAAAAACTTTTATATATACTTTAATTATCACATAAGATTAAAACAAATTCTGAATAAGTAATAATAATATAATTAATTAATAACGAAATAAAAATATGTACAAGCAAATCCGCGGTAGTAGTATTTGAACTCAAATAAGTTTTCTGATTATCTCACTAATATCAAACCTAAAACTGAAAGGCACAATATAAATAAACAATTAAATATCAATTTTGCCCGAAATTAAGACCACGAGTCAGACTCGTCAAAATAGTGCAAGGGGTTAGGTGATAAATTTTGTCCGGCTAATTAGCACTGTGACTAGTCAAAGCGCTGTGCGCCGTTATAAACGCGTTCCGCGTTTAGCTGGCAGCCAGTATGAATAATTTAAGCAAGCTGGATAGCAAAAGAAACTCGACGAGACAAGGGCACGGCACGAGCCCCGGGACAACGAGGACCGGGCTAACCGAGGGTGTAGATCAGGAAAGGGTAGTGAAGCGACAACGAGGTTGTACGGTAGAACGATTTCATTCGCGAGCGAAATGGTGTCCGGTGGAGAAACTCCAAAGTGTTCGTGCAAGAACCGTGCCGATCCGCTCCGCAGTGTCAAGTTTCCAAATTTCCGGCCGTTACAAGGTACACGCCGGAGAAGTACGCCAGCAGTGCAAAGAGAGGAACGGCAGGAGTCAAGAGCAAAGGGGGCAAGTTTCTGTTTGGCTCCAGACTCTGCCGACCCTTTCTCACTTTTACCCTCCGCTGCACCCCCCCCCCCCGCCGCCTCTGGCTCTATCCTATGCCCCCCGTTCAAAAGTATCGGGGATAGTTTACCGGGGAGCTAGGTAGGTAAATGTGAAAAGTTGTCAGAAAATTATAGACACCTCCGCGAAATTGTTACTCGCCCTTTTCGATCGAACTGTGCACAATTTATATTAACCGTGCAAATTAATTCGATGCCTTGACGTTTAACGCTTTGTAACTTCCATTCAAATTAAAATACCTTTTCTACTTTGAAAGTAGCAACATTGTATAGGAAAATTCTACTTTAACAACTTTAGTCGAGCGAGAGATGGGACTTAGGTGTGAATAAAATAAAAATGAAGTGATTAGAATATTAATAGTATATATATTTAAACAATTTTGCGACCCTTTGCAGTCGAGAGGTGACTGTTATTCGTCTAATGATACTAACTTTAAAAAATTTTCAAATTCGAAATATTTATTAAGATTTGCCTATATTAAACGTCATTTAATTTAGTTAAGTGATATACTGAAATTTACATATATGACTATTTAACCTCTGGGTATAACTAATAAACAAACTAACTGGTGTCTGAAAATTTGAGAAACTATCATTTGGTGACTAACAATCACCTCTCGAGCGTAAAGGTTAATACCTACGGACTGAATTGTTGTGGAAATGGGCAAGGGTGGAACGTATAAAAATATATTTGTTTATTGAATTTTCACTGCGGGATTCACTCGTACGTTTTTCTCTATCAATCTTCGACGAAAGATACACGCTTGTGATGCTCATTCAGCTTTTCTCATTCTCTGCTCCATTCACTCATACTTTCGTCCTTCCATTTTGCACGCAGTCCTTCTCATTCTAATCCGTCAAACCGTTCTTTCTAGAATCCCTTTCATATGCAAACACACAAACAAACATACGCACGTCAATAAACTTGGAATCACTCTCGCATGAACCTTGCGGATCCAAGAAACCGTTTATTGGAACAGACTGGTTCCTCTATCAGCTCGAATAATCAAGGTTGCACTGTAATTGGAAAAGTTATACAATCTGATTCAGCCACCACGTTTTGCATCGTACATAAATCATTCTCTTCTAGGTTTTCTTGTCTTTCTTATACGTTTCACGCAAATGGTTCGTCGCTACGACTGTCCTGCGATTTCAGCGCTGTGTTAACCGTTCATTTCGATTTGGACCTACGGGAAATTAGTACGGAGTCCTTCGAGGCAGGCAGGGGTCTTCTGCGCGCAGCGATTTACCTTAAACCGGTCGAGATCGGAACTGAGAGGAACGAAACAGAACGCAGATAAGGTTTCCACTTGGTCGCGTTCAGATCTCGCGGAAGCTACGAAACTGTAACGAAGCAACGAGTCACGTGGAAATGTTCTTAATATCCGAATAAAGCTTCTTGATATAGTAGAAGTAGTTATGTAACGGGGGGCTGTTTGCGAATATAAATCTTTTCATTGTGTACAAAGGATCTGACTTTGATCTGATACACAAATCATATATCATCAATTTTTAATTACAGAAGCTATTAATATCTCATAATTTTCATAACAACGTCTTGTAATGCTTAATACAGTATTTAATGCTTTACATAACAATTTTTGAGTATATAATTATGTTTATATTATTTTACAGCGATGCATCTCGAGATTTAATAATAATAATATAATAATAATAATAATAATAATAATAATAATATTAGTAATAATAATAATAACAATAACAACAATAATAATAACAATAGTAATAATAATAACTTTATTGATGGACATGGAATACTTTGGTACATAAAAATACAGATTAGGTTTGTTAGGAATCGTGTAGTTAATCAGATATTATTAAACACAACTGTAAGGACATTGTGCTTAAAGCTGATGTAAGATTCGAAAAAATTTTAAAAATCGCTGAATTTGTTGATCGTTAAGAATATACTATTTATCGAATTGAATTGGCCATGAAGTGTTCTATGGTTCTCAACCCATAAAAAAGGACGATGCCTTAGGGCAATTTTTGATTAATTGGGAGCAAAATCTGATAAAATATCAGATGAAGATGTTGAACCATTTCATACTTTATGGGCAAATAATAAATCGGATGTACATCGACGATGTTCTAACATTTGTAGCATTTGCAGTGATATTTATTTTCATTTATAGCACTTATGTTAATGATCAGTAATAATTTTACTTCGAATATATTTAATACATTATGTTTAATTTGTAAGACAATTAAAAACGTTCTAGTTTAGAATGTGATACGTTTTCCTGCTGTAATTAATTTTTGCTTCAGCATCCTGGAGAACACACAAAGTATATTTAAAGTATATTTAAAGAAATTGATAATCGACACGTGTTAACGTGTTTTAATAGACGGCTGAGTTATAGCGTTCGAGAAAGAACGTTCTGTACAGCGTCTTGAAAATTTTCGATCGCATCAGGCTTTCAGGAACTTTGGAATACCTCAAATATTATTCAAATCTTCAAACTATTGGAAACCTTAAAAGTTTCAAAAACTTCGAAACTCTTATGCAGCCTTAAAAGTCACGGAGGACACTGAAACTTTAAACAAAATTGAAAATTTTACGTATGCCTGTAGTGCGTGTGCTGCATCCATTTTTCTATATCCCAAATATAGTTCTGTTGCTTTCGTTTCTCGCAAACCAATTTTAAAATAACCTCACGTTTCGTCGAGTCGAACCAGAAATTCTTGTATTTAAACATAAATAATCGTAAAAAATGTAGGTAATTAAATTTTCTTAAAACTTCATATGAAACAAAAACGAATTTAATTAGCATACAGTCAGTAATAGGTATGTAACGATTACGTTAGTATTTTATTCAAGCTGTTCGATTAAAAACTTGAATTGTTCGATAATATTCATTATTTACTTAACAAACATATGTACTTTTTACGAATTACATTCTTCAAATTTTATTTACATGTAATGAATGTATGCAAATTTTATGAAGTTAGGTATATCTTGTGCGTGCTATGAGTTTGTCTGATTTATCGTTTACTTGTGCTACTGATATAATAAAAAGCAGGGATTGTAAGATAACTGACGAAGCAAAAAGTGTCATACTTTATATACTGTTTATTTTCAAGATTCAGTAGATTAAAATTGAAGTTCAAAATTATAAATCTCCGTTTAATTAAGTTTTACCGTGTTTGAGGAAGCAGCGTTAGATGGATTCAGATTTATTTTTGTTTCAGCGAAATTCGATAAACTTCAGATCCATGTCGCACCGTTGTTACTTTATCCGTTATTTTGCTTTGTATCTCGTACACGGAGGCATAGACAACTTAAATTAATTAAAATTATGAAACTTTATGAAAACTGTTTCCGATATTATCTGAACGTCGAAACTTTTAATGCTTAAAACCTATGAAAACTGTATAACTTTTAATTGGGAAGTGTTGAGAGGTGTGTGAAACTTCGAGCTACTTTAACTGTTATTTCTTAAACCTTCCACAAATTATATTCCTATGTACATGTACACCGTTTTTAGTTTATTTAGCACACGAAAGCATAGTTAAGATAAAATTAGAACCTTTCCACACCATACATAATAAATAAGCATCCGTTGTTCTGCAAATGAATTTGTAACGTCACATTATTCCAAATTCCAATCGTATTGATAGAATGATCCGATATAAAGCGATGCAGGTCTTGAAAATATGATAATCGCATTTCTGATTTAAGACGATGTCTGAAGCAAGAATAGCAGAGTCTGTGAACTCCCCGTGGAATCCTGGCACGAGACACCGTCGTTGCTACCGAACACAATATATTATGCCCTACGTGCCAAAGCACTTAAATCAGAATTACTTCCAGCGAATTAATAATGCAAACGCTGTGAGTTGCGAATGTAATCCGTTAAGTTTTAATCGCGTTTCAACACCAATGTAATTTTTTTCAGAACTGCTCCTCGAAACAATTCGGCTGTAAAAATTGAGTACGCGATGGGATCGATTAATTAGAATAGTCGACGTTAATTGTGAAATTAAAAATTTTTTTTGGATATTAACCCTTTGCGTTCGAGAGGTGACTATTAGTCAACAAATGATAGTTTCTTGAATTTTCAAACACCAGTTAGTTTGTTCATTAGTCAGACTCAGAGGTTAAATAGTCATATATGTAAATTTTAGTATACCACTTAACTAAACTAAATGACGTTTGAAAATTTTTGTAGTTACTATGATTAGACGACTAACAGTCACCTCTCGAGTGCAAAGGGTTAATAATATTATATTTATTATTTATTAAATATACACATTTCCATGTTTACACTCTTTTCTTCGCCATTATATATTATTCTACTCGTGCCATTTTTGATTTTCTCTTGTTCACTTTCCCCCTTTTTCTCTTGTGGTCGTAGATGTACTAATATCCTAACATTAATTAAACTCGAATCGATTACTATTCTCCTCTTCGCTAACGCAGTAGCGGATAACAATGAGATTTGAGAGTATTCGCTAGCTTATTGAACAATGAGAAACGTTTCCCCCGAACTAGCAATGAAAAGAACGTTTTCTTTTAAATTCCTTGCGTTCAATTTTCGGGTACAGTGATAAAAAATTTTTTGTGGAATAAGTGGTATGCAAAAAAACAAGAAAATATTTTTTCGTGTACTTTAAATCCTTGTTCTGCAATTTTTTTCCGAAAGATTACACTTGTAGGAGGATAAAAGCTGGTGGGCGATAGAGAATACAGTAGCGGAAAAAACTTTATGACCAAAGAGTCAACGAAATTAAACTAATTTATAAGGAATTAGCTGTTACTCGCGGCTTTGCCCTACACGGAAGTACTTTGATTGCAATTTTAACTATTTTCAAGAGATATTAAATTTTGCAAGCCCTTAACTTCAATTTTAACCAGAGAGTTAAGTACTTACTAATTTTCATAGTGCTTGCTTCAAAATCGGCGGATTTTTAAACTAACTTTCATCCTTTATTTTAGCCCCATGGGGGTGGATTTTCCAAAAACGTTAAACACGAGTTCCTTTATCTCTAACCAAAAAACTAAATACCAGTTTTCATAGTGCTTGTTTCAAAATCGGCGGATTTTCAAACGAATTTACATCCCTTATATTAACTCCTTGCGGGTGGATTTTCCAAAAACAATAAATATGTGTTTCTTTATCTCTGACCAAAAAACTAAATACCAGTTTTCATAGTGTTTGCTTCAAAATCGGTGGAAATACACAGTAATCGCCTCTTTCTCAATTTCCAACACTCATACACATTCTAACCCTTATCTATTCTCTCACTCGCACATTTGCCATCCCTAGGAATTACAATAAATAGCATTCATTTGCATAGCGAGTAATTATTTAACAAAGATTTTGATAAGAATAACTTCAAAGTATGGCGTTGAAACGCTCATCCTGGGATTACTATGCAGCACAGGATTCGTTCGTGTGGATAAAAATCCTCGAATGAGAAACATGCAGCGACATCGTTGCTGGTGCCGTCTCTACCGTGACCTTTCTGTCTGTGTCGCACGAGCTCGTGGAAATGCGCAAGTACGCGTGTGAGCGACGCTATCTAAATCGGAATCTGGAAATCAATGTCTCGTCCCTGTACAAAGCGTGTGCATACCACGCTCTGTCGAGGATGAACCGATCCGGATCTCCTGGAACATTGAAATTAAAACGCGCCTTTTGGGAACGACTCCCTTTGAACGTTCACGCCGCACCAATGGCGTCCCGAGTCCTTCGCGATAGGTTCACCCGGATTCCCTATTGCTTGTTTCCCCCTGAGAATATTGTAGACAAAAAAAGGTCCTTAAGATTATTTATTATCATTAATATGAATAATGGCAAAAATATACAGTATACAGTAAATTCTAATTAAACTCTGCCACGCGACTCTATCTTTATACAACTCCTACATATCAAAAAAGTGGTTAAATGACATTTTTTTTCACAAAATGTCATAATCTCTGAACTAACATAATATAAAGTATCAATATTGTAGAATAAAGGTTCTTAGAATTATTTATTATTATTAATATGAGTAATGACAAAAATATACAATACACAATAAATCCTAATTCAGCTTTATCACGCGACTCTATATTTAATCCTGAACTATTTATACAACTCCTACATATAAAAAAAGTGGTTAAATGACATTTCTCTCACAAAATGTCATAATTTCTGAAGTAACAGAATGTAAGGTATGAGTATTGTAGAAGAAAGGCTCTCTTAAGATTATTTATTATTATTAATATAAATAATGGCAAAAATATACAATATACAATAAATTCTAATTCAGTTTTATCACGCGACTCTATATTTAATCCTGAACTATTTATACAACTCCTACATATCAAAAAGGTGGTTAAATGACATTTTTTTCACAAAATGTCATAATTTCTGAACTAACACAATATAAAGTATGAATATTGTAGAAGAAAGGCTCTTAAGATTATTTATTATTATTAATATGAATAATGGCAAAAATATACAGTATACAGTAAATTTTAATTCAACTTTACCACGCGACACTATATTTAATCCTCAGCTCTTTATACGACTCCACATTAGTTCTTTTTCTCTTTCGAGGAAACCCTTATAGGCCTTTTCCTCTTTTCACCCCGTGCTCGCTAAACATTGCCGACCCATCTATGAATTGTCTGTCGCCAACGGTTTCTTCCGATGGGCCTGGCTTTCGTCCAGTCGACCCACACTGTCACTTTTCTAGTCCTTAAAACTACGATACTACAATATTTTACACCCAAATGGCACTATACTTCAAATTCTTTCAGCGGTTTTGTAATGATTTCTTTTTGGTTCGTCAAAACTTATTGGATTACAGAAAACGAAGACAAAGTAGAATAAGTTTGAGGCTGACAGAATCGAAGTACTGAGCAAGAATTCATAGTTCAACATTAAAATTCTGGTAATCATTCGATCTAGAATTTTATTAGATATTGTTCTATCACGATTTTCCGACTCTTGTTCACGATTTCAATAAACGTTACTTTTGGGCACTGATTTATTGAGCTGTATGCAGTAGCTCTTTTTATTCACTTCGTAAGAAGTTAATTGTTCCTCTTATTACAGTGTCAAATTCATTATGAAGGCAAAAAAAAAAAATTAGAAATGATAGTAAAAAAGTAAAAAAAGACTGCGTTTAAGAGTTCTACTGTTAATGATTGTATTCACGTCACTGCGAATGGCGAACTATCTATGCATGAAACATTTTTAATCCTTTAAGTTAGTATAATTCACGGTGAAAGCATCATAGCTTGCAATCGGATTTCCACACACGTTATAAATCGAGAGAGCATGCACAATGCAAGGGAGAAAGGTTTTGACTTCTGTCTCACCGCGATTTAATACATATATTCACCATGACTTTCGTACTACATGCATGAAATTTACATTTCACACCCGATTCCGCGTGTCTGCGTCTCGATACCCAATACAAATCCCTTAAACGCCACCGTTACCTTTATCCCCAGCCGTAAAATTTTACTCGAAACGGTGAGGTCGAATCGACGGGCACGACAATCCGATATCGACTGACAATCATGCAGCACCGTACAGAAAAGCTTTGGCTGCATTTATAAGGAATTGGAGAACAGAGGGTGGTTTAAATCGTCTGATTAGTTTATTTACTCTATCTTTCTTCGAGTTATTATGGAACAGTTTGAGAATGAAACGGAAATATAGCTGTGCGGTAATGTTCGGTAGAATTTTTTTACGCAAGGAAGATGTTTCTCTTATTATCATATGTAGATTAAAATAGCGGACACAGATTGATGAATGCCAATGAAGGTACTGTAACAAGAGGGTCTTACTATTGAACAATACTCAAAACTTCAAAATTTGTCAAAAACAGAGCTTCAATTTAATACAATTCATTTTATTATACTTTCAACTCATTTTTGCACGTGGAATCACCCTATTCACGATTTTGTCATCGATACGAGGATACTCTGCGTGTATATTACACTTTCCACCATCTATTAGTCGGAATAATCGTTTATTACAATCGATAATATAATAATTATTAAGAACTTGAAAATGTGTTCTACCGTTGAACGCGTTTATTAAGTCTTCCTTAACATCCCTGTACTCAAAAACTAATATAGCTCCTTGAGCTCTTTGAGGGCGAGAGGGAGAGGGAAAGAGGAAAAGGGGTAAGAGAGAGGGAGAGGGAGAGGGAAAGAGGAAAAGGGGTGAGGGAGAGGGCGAGGGAGAGGGAGAAGGAGAAGGAGAGTGGAAAAGGGAGAAAGAGAGAGGAAAAGCGAGAAGGAGAGGTAGAGGGAGAAAGAGAATTAGTGGAGAAGGGAGAAGGAGAGGGAGAGGAAGAGAGGGAGAGGGAAAGAGGGAGAGGGAGGGAGAGAATGAGAGAGGGATAGAGGGAGGGGGAGAGGAGGAGAGGGAGAGGGAGAGAGAGGAAGAGACGGAGAGAGGGTGAGGGAAAGAGAGAGAGAAAGAAATAGTGACAGAGAGGGAGAGAGAGGGAGAGAAAGAGAACAAAAGGTGCCTGCGATCATGGAAAACGATAGATTATAATTTTCGATTGAACGACGAGCGATTGTCAGACGTAATCCTAGGTTTTTATGAAATATTATGTTATACAGTTGTACAACGATTTTGTCGCGTTGTTATTCTATTTAATCGTAGAGAAGAAGTTGTTTTATTATTGTATGCTGTAAGAAAATATATAACCTCTAACAGAAACATGATTGTTACGAAAATTAAGACTATTGTCTATTAAGACTGTTAAGACTACTTCTGAATCTTCAAAAATAGCATTACCCGTACTCATAGATGTATCAAGGAAAATTTCCCGCTTTTGTTCCGTTGTAAGACGGAACAATACCTTTTCGCTCGCTTGGTACATCCGTAAAATTAACCGCAACGCGCGCTATTGCCACCGAGGTTTTCTGGCGGATGGTCGGAAGTTGAAGGGGATATGGCCGAGAAACGTAATGAATATATTTGCATATCGGGGCCGTTACCGAACCGTTACTGGTACAAGGTGCACCGGGGGATGTACAAGTCTGTCCGACTGCCAAATATGCATGCATCTCGCCCGGGGCCAAACCGTCCGCGACGCTTCAAATCGTGCGCCATGCATATAACGGCCTCGGAAGAGAGAATCGTCGATTAGTTTGCAAACTAGGGACGTGCATTCCGTCCCGCCCCACCGTATACGCGTCCGCCTGCTCGCTCGGGCGTGGAATTTCACGCTTAGCACTGTCGTGCTTCGGAAACCGGTCGGTCTGTGTTATATGTGGGTCAACGGATACGCGTGCACGAGTCGAAATAAAACGATGCACAGGGACGTTTGTGCAAAACGAACGCACTCGTGTGGAATGGCGGACTGGGCTGAAGTGTGTGCGTCTACGAGGAACAATGGAAGAACTAATTATAAGTAGATAATTGGAGATTATGGGTTAAAAAAGATAGTGTTACGTTGTAACAACATTCGTTTACATACAATTTTATACTTCATTTTCATAAAATTCCCAGCTGTAATTCAAGGATATATTTGGAGACATTACTATTAACAGTAGAACTATCGACGATTAGGGTATACTTATTGGGGACAAAGAAACCAAATTGAAAACGGTACGAAAAAAATACTTAATATAGGGGAAACAGATTTTGGTAATCAGTAAAAATCGTGGTAAATTTTCAAATGTGTGGTAAACTCACTGTAGTGAAGTTTCTATGAAAAATTACAAATTGAGTCATTTTTTCCCCTTAGTAGTTCTAGTGTTAAGCCTAAATAATACCTTTCCAAGTAAGTGCACTTATTGCAATGTCAGTCTCGGATTTTTTCTATTTTTTCTAAGTGTTTTCGATTAGGCTGAAGAATTTCAGGTAATTTACGCAATTAAGACTATCCTTGGTACATTTTACTTTTGACCGATGAAATAAAATATACCTGAAGTCGACGATAATCGACTATCCCAAAAAAGGAAACAAGCACCCCACTCTTAACACTTTTCATACATTTTCCAAAAACGTTGAAACACATATTTCTTTGTTTCTAACCAAAATGCTAAATACCAGTTTTCATAGTGCTTGCTTTAAAATCGGCGAATTTTCAAACAACCTTTGGACCACTGTTTAACCCCCTTAGGGCTGGAATATCAAAAAATATCTCTTTAATGGGTGCCCACATCATAAAAGGAACCAATTGTCCAAATTTCATGTTTCTAGCTTCAGTAGTTTAGACACTGCGATGATGAATCAGTCAGCCAGTCAGCGAATGTCTTTTTACGCGTATAGATTACTGACATTACAGAACTGACTGTAAAATTTCTGTATAAAAATTTGAATGAACTATCACGCTTTCCATACGACCAGCAGGTGCTCTGGTATTTATGAACGGAACTGTACGTGCATGCATACGTAATGAAATCGTGCGCAGAGGATAGGCTACTTAAAAGAAAGGTTATTTTCGAACGAGGTTCAAGCTTTGACACGTGAACGCTGTAAAATACGAGTAGCTAGCTGGAGCCCAGGTTTCGCTTTCGCGTGTACGTACAATTTATGGAAATCGTGGAGGCCGATTAAGCCCTGCGTTTAGTTAACGCCGATAGGCGTTCTGTTGCCGCTTTTATCGTAGTTTTACTACTTACAGCCTTTTTAAACGCCAGCGCTTACATCGCGGTGGGAAATCTTGGAATCTGTTTACAAGCGAACGTATTAAAATTATGATAAAACGGGAAGAATAAAACACCACGTCCAACTCCTTCAACGTTACATTTATTTCTGTTCTTTTTTTTATAATATCAATCGTCTCCTCGTTACCACCCCTGGCTGAACTTTGTCACCTTTATTCAAATTTTTTTCGTTGACAGCAGTCTAGAAAAGGCTTAACTCATGGCATTCTATGAGTCGGCTCGCCTCGCAGATGCCTTAAACAGTTCTCCGCTAACACGTGTATTAAAATTATGATAAAAAGGGAGGAATAAAACACCACGTCCGACCTCTTCAACGTTACATATACTTCTGTTCTTTTTTTATAATATCAATCGTCTTCTCGTTACCACCCCTGGCTGAACTTTGTCACCTTTATTCAAATTTTCCTTCCTTGACAGTAGTCTAGAAAAGGCTTAACTCATGGCATTCTATGAGTCAGCTCGTCTCGCAGATGCCTTAAACAATTTTCACGCGCGATCTCAAGAATATAAATTTTCATTCGTTACTTTCCTGTTTTCAGTCATTTACAAAATTGTAACCGTGAACTGCAATACTTATACACGAATATGCAAGATATGTAATCTTGTTTTGACTGCTCTATGATTTAGACAACATCAATTTTCCGTAAATTCTTCCTTTTTTTTTCTTTTTAATCACACTTTATTTCATGTTAATCCCGTCGAAGGTTCCTACACTTTTCGCATCAGGTGTTTGTTGTTTCTCTTATTTTTCATGGGTGCTTATTATTACGTGAACGTTTCTCGTTTCACATACAGTAGCGGATAAAAGTTTAAGACCAGGGAGTCAACGAAATTAAACTAACTAATTGATAAGGTATAGGATGATAAACAAAATTTGCATACTGTACTAATTAATAAATAGTGTTCTACGATAATAACAATGAAGATGAATGTACAGACAATATTTACGGACCACAAACTATGTTCTACACAAAATTTATTAGATAACAATAAATTCGATCAATACTGTAAAAATTTAATTGTACTAATCGAATATATCCCTCAAAATAATTACTATTTAGGGCTATACTAGTACACATATTAAATTTATTGGATCATAATGAATTTATTATGATTCTCTGAATATTTTCTATTAATTACGTTTTCTATTAATTACGTAGATTAAATTCATTAGATCACAATAAACCACAATACACCATAAAACTATGTTCCACACTGTTCTCCCGTCTTAAATTTTTATCCGCTATCGTTCAATCAAGTTTATCAAAGTCAAGCCGCCCTAGGTGCGGGAAGCCGTGTGAATTTTATTAATTCAACACCAGGCGAAATTTCCTTTCGCGCCTCGCCTCCGCCAAGCGGGATACGAGCCAGGGGTAACGACACGGGTGCCGTCCGTTGACGATTTCACAATGGACGTGTCTAGCGTTACGGTAATGGGTAACGGAGCCCTTTCGGACTTTAAAAGTTCGATAATTGCCGAGGACACGCTGCCGGTAAAATCGGGCCGACCGCAGCCTTTGTGGTCTGGTCCCTTCTCGTCGTTCTTCGTGCCCGGTTCCACTCCCGTTCCTCTCGTTGACGGCCCTCGGTCGCCTGTAAAAGTCAGCATATTTCAGCCTTCCGCGCGCCTCGTCTCGCCTAGGCTGACCGAAAACCGTGGAACGGGACCCGCGGCGGGGCAGAGAGGAGACGAAGGGAAAAGAGGAAAACGAGGGAAGGATGCGGCGTGTGTGCGGCACGACGAGAGAGGCCAGGAGCAATGAAGCGATTCGAGGGACGCAGATAGAGACAGCGGGGCGCGAATACCGGTGTCTCGAAAAAGGGAAAATAGAGATTAAGAGTGACAAAAGAGGATGTTACGGTCCGTGATGGGACGGTGTGGAGTGTCGCGAGGGGACTCGAACGCGAGAGGATAATTCTCAATGGTTCGTGAATAATAATTTGGTAACGAGGAGCGATATTTGTAGGTACCAAGGATGATTGACGAATGAAATCTGTTACCGTGCAATGACAATGACAGTGGGGACGAATAGAGGGTTGTGAAAGAGCAGTATAAGTGATTTATGTAGAAAGTGAATTATGATAATTATTATTGTTATTAATGTTATTGATAACATAGTATACAGTACACAGTAATTTCTAACTTATAAATACCGACAATACAAATACTTCTCTCATAATTCAACCCTGCCACGCGGCACTATATTCAACTTTCAACTCTTTCTGCAATTTTACAACTGGGTTTTTCATTCAACACAGGTCCTTTCCTTCTTCGACAAAACCCTTATGTGTAGGTCTTCTCATCTCCCATCACAGCCACATTTTTCCCCAACCAACTCACCTAAATATTGCCGACCAATCGGTGGATTGTTCGTCTCTAACGGTCTTTTCCGATGAGCCTCTTTTTGTTTATACGTGGAGAAAATCTTCCAGAGATACCCTATCACCTTAGAGGGTAAGGGTGACGAGATTATGTGCAAAAAGCAGAAAGGGTTTGACTGCGAAGACAGAAAGAGTTTGACTGTAAACAATTGAAACTACTAAGTTGTAAAGTCGTTTAAGTTGTTACTGTTAAACTGTTTTAAATATACATTTATTAACATTATTTCTACCAACACTTTACGTGTACCTATTCCTATTGCAACATTCCCACGTAAGACAGACTACAAATTTTTCTCAGAAAGTAAACAATGAAAAAAGAAGTGAATATTGAAAAATGTATTATACGTATATTTGAGGAAAAGACTAAAGTTTAAAGGCGATTCAATTATGTTGTATATACGAAATTCTAATCGAAATTTTGAAAACGGTCATTTGACCGGTCGTGGTAGGAATAGTGTTAATATTATAGGAAAGTTCTATAAAATGATTTTTGTAGAACGGAAGATGGAATTCAGGTGTGAAAAATAAAAGTGAAGTGATTAAAATATAATAATAAAAGCATATTTAAAACAATTTAACAAAAACAACTTAAACGACTTTACAACTTAGAAATTTTAACACTCTTTCTACGTTCACAATCAAAACCTTTCGTCCAATACTTTCTGCTGCGCGCTCGCATTTTCCCCGTCATATATTCTTCCAAACACTCGTTTCCTTTCATTCTAATTGTCAACCTTTCTCATTCTACGCGTTCGGTCACGACCACCCAGAATTTCTGAGTCGCACTGTTTTTTCTCAAGTTTTCATCTTTCACGCCTTAGAAACATTCGAGCCCAAACATTCTACGTTCGCACGACAATCGCCCAACTCAAGTACTCTTCCGACTTTTTCAGACTCGATCGCATTCCTACAATACTCCAATCACTTCACTTTTATTGAATTCACACCCGTGTCCCGTCAATCGTTCTACTAAAGTTGTTAAAGTAGAATTTTCCTATAATCATATTAGAAGTAATATAATTTTGATTACAATATTCATAATTATTAATTATATCGGTGGTGTTTGAGAAACACACTTGGAGCCATAAGGGTTAAACCCTTGTCCCTGTTGTTGTAGTTTTTGATATTTAATAATTTTATTAATTACATCACACTTGTCCACTCCTAATGCCTTCGTTCTCCATTCGCGTCTCTCTCTCTACTGACTTATACCTCGCCTTTAGTTACACCGGTTCACGCGCTCTCCTCTCGCTCTCTCACTCATTCCCTCTCATTCTTTCCTCACTCAGCCTATCATTCGCTCCATTACAAACAATCTAATTACCCATTCGTCCTTTTGAAATCTCTCTCTCTCTCTCTCTCAATCACTACACTGTTTACAGCGTCACAAAGACGACGCGCGTTCCCTTCGTTGCGTGGGTCTGTTCCGCTGCGGAAATCTGAGTGCCGCGAATTCGATCGCCGTTTACCGAGTATCGGGGTAACAAACGAAAATTGCTGTCTGCGCGGTTCATCCGGCGAGGGTTGGGCGAAAAGGGGTTGAACGGCACCGGTGGCGCGGCACCGCCTAGCGAAATTAAAACTCTAATTCGACCGGACAATATCCAATTACGAGGCTCGCATGGATATTAATTTCTAGCTTTTACTACTGTTTATCTTGCCCGATCCAAGCGCAGCTCCGGCGATATTTGATCAGCGCGGAAATTTGACGCTGCGATTCCAATGCCGCCGGGGAGAGCTTTATGAGATTTCCTCGACGAAGAAACACGAGGGTGGGAGACGGGGGTTGGAGGGGGGCGGGGCGGGGAGTTCGTCGGGATTACATTTGCCGCGAATCCTTTTTTTCCCCGGTTTCATCGTTTTTGCTTTCGGGGATTCGGTACACCGGTACTGGACACCGGCGTGTTTTCGCTTCATCCAGTTGGAAAACCGTTTTTAAGCGCTGCTGTAAAGTTACAACGTCCTGGGATTCCGTTGAATTTATTACTCGCCCTATGTTTAATATTTTTATGTTACACGGTATATTTGTCGGGTGAAATTGTAAACGGGAGAAGCTTTTTCCGAGAAGCTGTTCCAAGGTGGTGGAATTATTAAATTTCTGGAGATTTCGTTTTGCGAGTTAAACGATATAATTCTGATAATGTTGCTTTGCTGATGATTGTGTAGATTAATGGGCAGAAGTTTAAGACTAGGGGGTCAAAGAAAATTAATTAATTAATTAATAAGAAATAACAGTATTGATAAAATTTGTATTCTATGCTAATCAATAAATAGTGTTCTACCATAATGACGATAAAAATTTATAAATAAACAATATTTGCGAATCATAAAATTATGTTTCACATTGTTTTGTCGTCATAAACTTTTGTCCGCTACTGTACATTTGTTAATTAATATAGGAGGAAGGAGATCATACTTATTATTAAATTTCAATATTTTAATCCATTTCATGATTTAATATTTTTTACATTTAACAACTTTTATTAGGCTATTGCTGTCATTTCCATTTTCTTCGTTATATTTGATTTTAAATAAACGCTATTTTCGAACCTCCTTCGCTAGATTTACTTTTTTATTACGGCCTTTTACTAAATATCACCGATACTCAGAAGTTACTGCAGAAAATAGCAGAATTTTTAGAGATACGGGTACTGCTATAGTTACAGTAGCGCACAAAAGTTTAAGATCAAAGTGTGAAAGAAAATGAATAACTTAATTAATAAGAAATAACAGCATAAATAAAATTTATTTTCTATACTAATCAATAAATAGTGTTCTACCATAATGACGATAAAAATTTATAAATAAACAATATTTGCGAATCATAAAATTATGTTTCACATTGTTTTGTCGTCATAAACTTTTGTCCGCTACTTTTGTATACTGAGCAAAGTTTCCAACCATTTTTCCTATCATCCATAGTACAATTTAACGCAGCAGAATATTATAAAGGGGTAGTTTATTCGTTTTTTCTTTATTTCTCTCTAATGTAATTTAAATGTCGAAAAAGTTGGAATTCATACAAAGATATTCCCACATTTTTGTTGATATTCAAATTCTTAACAAGTATCAAAGTGGTTGGAAGCTTTTCGTCGGCATTTTAGATCTTGTGTTGGATTGTACAGGTCCAAAGTACAGAAAAACCCAGGGAGGGCCATGTGTCTTGGGTAGGCTTGGGCTGCATCTCGAGTCTAACCTCTTTCTTTATGCGTACTTTGGTAAAAGGAACAAATAAAAGGAAACCTAGTCTCGAGAGCGATACGAACTGCTACGGTCGCTGTCGCCCGGAAAACGCAGCGCCCCTGTTTTATTTCCCGAGTCCATCCTTTCTCTAATAATATCTGGTGTGCACTTACTTAGGCGAAGCCGAGTTCAAATTTTACAATCTTCCAGCAACAAAAATTTTATTCTAGACTTAAGTGTCTTAACACTATTCCTACCGACACTTCACGTATACCTATTCCTACCGCGACATTTCCACGTAAGACAGACTACAAATTTTTCTCAGAAAATAAACAATGAAAAAAGAAGTGAATATTGAAAAATGTATTATACGTATATTTGAGGAAAAGTCTAAAGTTTAAAGGCGATTCAATTATGTTGTATATACGAAATTCTAATCGAAATTTTAAAAACGGTCATTTGACCGGTCGTGGTAAGAATAGTGTTAAACGTAGACATCGCCAAATTAACATTTAAAGGAATAACATTAGGTAAGACATTCTATTAAACTTTGAGTTCTTTTCATCAAGCATACAAAAATGGTAATAAAGAAGAAAGGAGCGTTTGCGGGGGATCTCGAGTGTCCTTTCTATCAGACAAGATAAGTCAGGATATTTTCCTTTAACAAACGCGCCTTCATTGGACCCTTATTCGTGACTGTTCGTCTATGAAATGCCTTCAATCAAATCAACCTGCAATCACCTAAATTCCTTGAGAATTTAATCAGGACGTGAGCTCTTTGTCCGCCGACTTCCTGTCCCTCTCTTCGATCCCTTCCACGTTCCCTTCCGCCCTTCCTCCCTACTTCTGTCTTTATTCCTCTACAGGGTCCACCAGTTTGCGGACAATTATTTTGCCGCACGTGGTTGGTTCTCTGGTCACGTGCATGGACTTCCAGTGACTTCTTACAGGTTCAACGGACAAGTTTGGCTCCTTCCGTCTCTAGATATTTAGCTTTCAGCCGTCAGGTTGTAACTCTGTATTCGTACCTACGGGACATTTCACGTTTCACGCTTGTTTCAGTTGCTTGAGAAGTTATCGATGAAAACGTAGCTCCCGTTTAACACGTTTTACACTTTGTTTTTAAAATTAGTCCTGGGAAGAATGTAAGCTGCAGTTTGTTCGTGATTTTAATAGGGGAAAGCTTGGCAGGTTTAACACTAGATTGCCGGATGTTGGGTATATACCTATTTTGCTTGAAACGAGTCAATTTGACTCAAACATGAACATTGAAGTTAAAAAAAAAATAAAAATAAAACTTTATTTTAAAGAAAGTTGATTCAAAACAATTTTCATATGTATATTCTGTTTTTAACATTTTTATACATTTTCGGAAGATTTTTTTTATTATATTTAACCCAATTTCTCTTACTTCTATTGTTTTCACATGATACTTGAACTTGACAAATCGTAAGTGAATGAAACTGATTAGAAACAATCTAGTGTTAACTGTTTGGCTGCTGACGGATTTTTTCAGACATGTGCCAAAACTGCGGCACTAATCGTGCGTGCATGAGAAAAAATGGAAAATACTTTTCATACAATAAACTTACTTATATTACATTGCAACAATAAAAATTTTTACAAATACCATTTATTTACTTAAAATTATTTTAATTCATTTTGTGGATAAAATTTGTAAAAAACACTTATAATTCAGTGAAATTAACACAATTCGTATGCTTCGCAAACGCAACGAGCTTTACTGGACGCACAGCTTTTACTGATTCAGAGCAGTGTTATTGCGTTCTCCGCAGTCTTGGCATAACGAAAAAGGAGTGCCATAACGGTTAATAGAAGTGTGCAAATTTTAAGGGTTGAAAAGTGAAAATTGCTTTCATTATTTTTGCTAGTATTAGTAAATTGTTAATAAAAAAAATTATATTTTGAAGGTAATTTTGAAATAAAAGAAAGATAACCCTCGTCGAGTTCGGGTTCATAGTTATGCGTTCTACAGAAGTATGGAACCATTCAATTTTTAAGCGTATCTGCATTTTCTTCAAATTTTTTAACAAGATCTTTGATTCGTTGGTTAAAAATTGTGTATCGTATATTTATTGCATAAAAGCTGCACATTTTTCGTGACGATTCGAAACAGTTGGTACTTTCGAAATTTTTATATTTAAATAATAATATCCGTGGAAATATGTTGAAAAAATGATTAAACTCGAAATCGACGAGCCGAGCGTACAAATAACTTTAAAAGGTACCTACGTTATTTAAATTAAGCGATTTTATCGATGCACGAAGTGGAATTATTCGTTCCATGGAACATGTTTTCGCAAAATGTATTTCCGAAAAATGTTTTGAAGCGATGGTAAACACTGCAACAGAATCAATCGCGTTTGAGAGAACGCTTGAAACCCAGTTTACGCCGCAGCTGTTGAAACATTCGCAAACTTGAAAGCAAATACAAGCAGGCGGTGTTGCACGGTTCGATTGTGCGATACCGAAAGATCGAGTGTTAAAGTGATAAATAAGGATCGGTGTTTGCACGATGGTTCCTTTGTAGTGTCTGTTGAGTTTGTTTTTCGTTTACGCCATCCTTTGCCAATTCATGTTCTTTCGATTCCATTTATTTGTTAAATTCGATAAAGAAGCTAATGCTGTTATTATAAAACTATGAATAAGTTTTATCGCATTAAATTTTAGTTCCTGAATCGAGGAAAACGCGGATTAAAAGAAATTACACGGTTAACAAGTTGATTGTCATTTAAACTTCAACTACCATTATCTTAGCACCCTGATTTAAGCCTCTATAGCTCGGTGTAACTTTGTAGTCACGTACTAATATATCGATAATTTATTAATTTATTTAATCTTTTTAGCAGCGTTCTTTTATAACATTCCATATTTAAGTTTCCATATATAGTCCAAACCCAAAACTACAAAATATACTTGTTACTATTCGAACACGAGGTCGAAAGAAATTATTATTTAAAAATAAAATATACTACTTTCAATATCAAAAACTATGCACTTTATTATGCACTAGTAATGTTTATTCTTCGACTAGCTTTTACGAATCCTCCCTAAATTTCACAACGGTCGTTCGCAAGAACACCACTTGGGTCCCAAGTCCTCTTTTGTCCTTATAATTATAAATAATTCTCCAACGCTAAACAGATATAAAAATCTGACATTAAATAGTATTGAAGACTGTTTTACTTAATTTTCATCATGTCAGTTTAATCCAACAATCACAGTAAAATAAAGCTATTCACAGAACTGAATTTATTACTAATCTCTATTTATAGATCGGTATTTATTGATTGCAAGTTATATAAATTTTCCAATTAGCCTCGACAAATATTCGAATTACACAGGGTTTCATTTGATGACCATTAACATTAAACGTACCAGTGCTTTACTTTCATTCACCTTCAAATTTTCCTAAACTCGCATCCACTCGATCGCATATCTACATATACAGTGGCTCCAAAAAGTATTCGTACACTGTATTATAAGGAAATTCGCCTAATCCTGAAATTCTGATCTCAATGAAATTTTGTGTGTGTACAGAACATAGTGTGTCCTGTGTGGAGCAATTTTTTGGCGCCAAAATATCTTTAAAGGGGGCTGATAACGAATCTCAAAGTTTCAACGATTTTTCACGCTTTGAATACAAGCTTTTCTGTATTCTTTTTTTATGGCAGGGCGATAGAGTATTAAAAATTAAACACTTTCTATTCGAAATGTTTTGTTTCATCAAGTATCATTACAAAATTATCTTTAAAAAATGAGAGAAAGCTCAGAAACTTCAACGCTGGTTTCACCCCTTTAAAATGGCATTTAGATGAAAAGAAGAGCATTAATTCATACGTATATTATTACGGTCTACATACCCACAAAGTTTTATTAAACACTTCTATCAGACTCAGAATTGCAAGGTTAAACAAATTTATTTGTGACACAGTGTACGAATACTTTTTGGAGCCACTGTATATAGAAACCGTAGCCTGGCTCGAGCACTTGCGAGGAAGGTAGTCGGTAAATCCCTCCTAGTGGCGAGGGCAAGAAGGTCGCCACAGTACGATTTATAAAGTAAATTTTGGGTCATTTAACCACGCTCGGTACGTTTATTGTTAAGGCCACCTTGTCAACCGTATCCAGATGTAATTCTGCTATGTCCCTCGATGGCCGCGTTAACGTGGTCACATCGGCGTACGTGTCTCTTCGATTTCGTCTGCTCGATCAATTTTACAAAAGAGACACGCGTGGAAGGTGGCAGCGGCCCGCTAGACGGAGAGAAACACACAGACGGAAGGGAAGCACGCGATAGAAGGGGGGAAGGCGATGGAAAAGGAAAGCTTGGGACGGGGCGCGCTTGTTTCGGAATAAACAGATAGCACCGATCGAGGTCTGAATACCAAATAGCTCATGGTTCTTCGCGGATACACGAAAATGTTATCCCCCTCCGTCCCTCTTGCAACATCGAGCGTATTTCCACCGCGACGCGTAACATCAACCCCTCCTACACACGTATAGGCCAATGTGGATATCTATCCGCTACTTTTCTCTATTGCAACAGACAAGGGACACTAAAAGTTAACCCCCTGCCCCCTCTACGACGACCTATAGATAAGATATCCCGGTTGGTTCTCGATGTACAAGCGAAAACTGCATTCCAAGTTCCTGCCCCCCCCCCCCCAAGTGGGAGCTAGTTGCTACTTCCTCTCGTCCATTTCTTTCTTCGCTTGCCTCGTCTGTCTTGTTTCCTCTACCGTTTGCTGTACACAGTAACCGACAAAAGTTTGAGGGAAACGTGGCGGATGAAACAAGTTGATTTGACGAGGGGAAGTGTATCGGGAGGAGGGAATTAATTTTTTTTTTTTTTTATTTATCGCTCAGTGAATTTACGGTTTGTTTCAAAGGAACATTATCTTGAATTTTTGTTTGCGGCGATTACTTCGCCGTGGATTATGCTGGAGGGTAAATTGATTTTCGTTTTTTGTACGATAGAGTACAAATTTGGAAATGTATAGCGTGATTTAATTCGGTTAAGCTTGAACGTATTAACTCGCGTGGTTATAGAATTGATAAATATTTCTGACGATTGAAATTAACATTAAATTCATTAAGGACGAACATTACATTGCATTGACATTAAATTATAATAAATAATATCTATTTCTTTAGCTTAAAAAGCTTTAAAATATGAAGTTTGACAGAATCTGTAAATTAACAAATAGGAAGCCAAATATCCTTTTTCATTCTAAAAGAATTTGAATTAATATCTCTGCGAAAGAGGAAGTCCGTCTTTAATTTTCAAGCTCGCTAGACAGTAATATTCAAAACTTCTTCTCCGAGTGCAAAGGATTAACCCTTTCAGAATTTACTTATCTTTGCATTCGTTTAAATCGGAGAAAGACCATTGAAATTCTTAAACACGATTAATCGTATCCGGAATTTCACGAAATTGTCAGCGATTTAGTTAACGATTGTCAGCGATTTAATTAATGATTGTCATCAATCACCTCTCGAGTGCAAAGGGTTAATAAATGGTACAATAGTGAAATAAATGGTACATTATTCCTATCGGTGATAAACGTGAATAAATCCAGTTACAGCAGATTTGCAAATCTCAAAACTAAACTTTCTGCTGCCCCTTTAAGCCTTGAACTTCTGTCTGCCACTGTACCCCGGCATTTCTCTTCTTTCTTAGATCATTTCCTTGGGACCAACTTCCCCTCTTTCTTGTCTGTGCAGGTGGCATCGGTGAACGTGTGCGGGGGGAGGGGTGGCACAGAGGGATACGAAAAGTCACTTTTCGTGGACTCGCGTGCTACGCTCCTTCGGGAGCCAGGGTTGTTACAACTTTTCCTTCGGCCTGCAGGGAAATATAAAAATGCACCTGAGACCTCGATAACGCGTGTCCGTGATAGGAAAAATAAGACTTCCGGCGGCGGTCCGTTTCTTCGCTTTCTTCAACGGTCCAACCCTATCGTCCCTCGACGGATCGTAACTACATCGTTAATAAAGTTCATTCGAGGATGGGGAGAGGGCTGAGGGGGAGGGGAGGAGCAGGTTTTATGGATTTTGATTTACGCACAGCTTCTGGATATTTCGCCTCGTCATAATGGAGCAATTTACGTTGAACGATATAAAGCGACGCGTTTTATCAAACGCGTGTTTATTTTGCATCGCACCGCGGGAACTTACGCTGACGCCATGTCGGTTTCTCGTTTACCTCGAGAAAGAAATATTCAACGAACTCAGTCAAGTATACAATAGCGGACAAAAGTTGAAGACCAAAGAGTCAACGAAATTAAATTAATTAATTTGTAAGGAATAACATGATAAACAAAACTTGTATTCTGTGCTAATCAATAAACAGTGTTCTATCATAATAACGATAAAAATGAATGTACTGACAATATTTGCAGACCATAAAATTACGTTCTACATTGCCCTTTCGATAGTATAGTAGCGGACAAAAGTTGAATACCAAAGAGTCAACGAAATTAAATTAAATTTGTAAGGAATAGCATGATAAACAAAACTTGTATTCTGTGCTAATTAATAAACAGTGTTCTATCAAAATAACGATAAAAATGAATGTACTGACAATATTTGCAGACTATAAAATTACGTTCTACATTGCCCTTTCGATAGTATAGTAGCGGACAAAAGTTGAAAACCAAATAGTCAACGAAATTAAATTAACTAATTTGTAAGGAACAGCATGATAAACAAAACTTGTATTCCATGCTAATTAATAAACAGTGTTCTATCAAAATAACGATAAAAATGAATGCACTGACAATATTTGCAGACCATAAAATTACGTTCTACATTGCCTTTTCGATAGTATAGTAGCGGACAAAAGTTGAAAACCAAATAGTCAATGAAATTAAATTAACTAATTTGTAAGGAACAGCATGATAAACAAAACTTGTATTCCATGCTAATTAATAAACAGTGTTCTATCAAAATAACGATAAAAATGAATGCACTGACAATATTTGCAGACCATAAAATTACGTTCTACATTGCCTTTTCGATAGTATAGTAGCGGACAAAAGTTGAAAACCAAATAGTCAATGAAATTAAATTAACTAATTTGTAAGGAACAGCATGATAAACAAAACTTGTATTCCATGCTAATTAATAAACAGTGTTCTATCAAAATAACGATAAAAATGAATGCACTGACAATATTTGCAGACCATAAAATTACGTTCTACATTGCCTTTTCGATAGTATAGTAGCGGACAAAAGTTGAAAACCAAATAGTCAATGAAATTAAATTAACTAATTTGTAAGGAACAGCATGATAAACAAAACTTGTATTCCATGCTAATTAATAAACAGTGTTCTATCAAAATAACGATAAAAATGAATGTACTAACAATATTTGTAAATCATAAAACTACGTTCTATATTGTCTTTTTTTCCTAAACTTTTGTCCGCTGCTGTATGTATGCGTTTGCGTTTATAAATTAGAAAGTTGTCGAATTACTCTTTTGGATTTTATTAAAATAGAGAAAAAGAAGAAATGTAGAAAATGTAGCTCTTCAGAAACGATCTCGTGCACTAATAATATAATATAATAATATAATAGGATATTAAATTTTTCTAACGTTAGGCTGTTGTCTTAGTCTGATGATTTTTGATGGATACTGATTGATGAAATTACAAACTACCTAAAACTGTATGCGTACGAACGTATTAAATGCGTCTGTATTTTAATTTCGTCTGTACATTTAAGCACTTCTAGACAGATTTCAGCATACTCTGAGCTTGCGAACAGATTTGTGGTAATGCTATTGTTCCTTATTATCGTATTGTGACCAACACAGAAGTAATTTTAAATGCGATGTAAACGGATCTATTCTATACATATACATACATACTAAGGACAATACACTGAACTTAATATTATAAATGTTAATACAATAATTTACGATACAATCTTATCTATATAAGTATACTCTATAATACTTTATCCTTTTCTATCTCTCTCTACATTTGGTACTCTCTGTATCACACGTTCTGTCGCTCATTGATCGCTCTTGTTCACGCTAACTCATGCTTACATACTTCATCACACATACATTCGACATACAATACTCAAATTCGTTGTAACGAATTGTTCAGCCTATCAAAAACGAACATTTTGGTCGATTATCGTATAATTATGTATATATTGGTATGTAACGGAATCAAGATATGATAGAATGTTCTCTTTTCCCGTGAAACATTCAGCTTTGACAAACTTATCGAACACTCCTCGATCACTGCACAAAAGCAAGAAGTACAGATGATTCGCGTTGAAATTGAATATTCTGTAACGCATTACAACGAAACTTGACGTTCCGGATGTCGCTGCACGAGGAACAACGCGCGGTCCCCTTCATCCGATATTCGTCGTCCCGCGGGACGAGCTTTATTATTCGCAAACAACGTGGTGTTCCGGCGTCCTAATTTGCAATAATTCTAAATTATCCCATTTCGTAGCCGGAGACAGGCGGAAGACGGAAACGGAGTAGAAAAGGAGAGAAAGAAAAATGCTGCTCCGGAACGAGTCTTTTTATTACCCTATTAATCCCAACTAGCGCCTTATTTTTAAATTAACATTTTTATCTCCCGAGAAAACAAGCTTCTCTCCCGTCTCCTTCACGTCCATCCAGTCCTCTCGTTCACCTCCTCCCTCCTGTGCCCCCCTTTCGCCTCCTTTTCGCAATGCCTCTTTTCGTCCTTCTCCTACCTCCTCCCCTCCTCCCCCCCTGCCGCCCTATCCGTCTGTCTCCTCTTTTTCCTCCCTTCCGCCCCGTTCTCCAGCCGCTCGAAACCTCATTCCGGCATCTTTATCTCCAGCAGCTCTCGTAAAACACAGGATTATGGGGCTGAATTCTATTATCGTGGGCAGCTAGCGAATCGGAACCGGTAAAGAGCAGCTTTCAAAGTATCATTAAGTATGCCTGCGAAGCCGCGTCCCAGGGCCGCCACTATGGCCTTTGATGCGCGAGGAAACAACGGCTCACTCCTCGGGTATCTTCCTGTTTTACGGCCCGAAAATGTAAATCCGATGCACAGACAATACTGCATACACATGCATAACGCATTTCCGGGTGTCGCGTTTGCATAGCCGACGGGAATTATCGGGGACGACGAAAATTTCCAAGTATAAAGCAAATGATCCGTGTACCGCGGCGCCCGCCAACGGTCGAAACTTGACACAATTACACGTCCAGATTAATTGTTTGCGGTCGGTATAGATGCGAGATCGGTGTGTCGCTCTGGAAATCTTCCCGTTTTTAACACTTAGCCGACCTAACGGGCAGATCTCCTTTGCCATTGATTCTATTTATTTCTGTTATTAGTTAATCTTGAACAAGTGTTGTTCACAGTTCATCGAATGCATTTTCTGCTGTTCCAGATTATAATTTTTAATAAATTCAACACCAGTTCAAGACTAACTAATAACAAAAGAAAAAAGAATCAATTGCAGCGTTTTGTTGAGGAAAAAATGGGAAATTTCCCCGTTCGATCGGCTAAGCGTTAATAATTCGCCTTTCGCAGCGAAAGTTTGCTCTCAATGAAGAGGTTGATATTGCGAGTTGTTCCAAGGGTCAAATCGATTAAACGACAGAGTTGGTAGGTTACTGGTTAACGCTTATGCTGTGTTTTCATACCTTCTTTTTTTTAATTTTTGATTAAGTGATTTGCAAACTTATCGGCGAAAACAGATAGCTGGTGTTACCTACGGAGATGGTAATTAATAATACTTAATTACATCTGAAGGGGAAGGAAAAATTTTCAAAGAACTCTCAGCATGAAGATGCTTATACTGTATTTTCCAGAAACTGGTGCTTATACAAAAGGTTGTAGCTGATCCCTAACCAATCACAACAGTTTAAAATATTGTAGGAAGGGGGGCTGATCAACGCTTCTCTTCTACCAAGTACACAGGTATACCTTTAGTTAGGGCAGTTGAATCGCAAGTAAATAATACTGATTTTTAAAGGAATACCAATAAATCTAGAAACCTAATTTAGAACTACCCTTAGCTAGGGTAGTTGATTTTCAAATATATAATATTGTTTTCAAAGGAATACCACTAAATCTAAAAATCTAATTTATAACTATATATAATTTATAACCTAATTTAGAACTACCCTTAGCTAGGGTAGTTGAAACAAAAATATATTATACTGTTTCCAAAGGAATACCACTAGATCTAGAAACCTAATTTAGAACTACCCTTAGCTAGGGTAGTTGAAACAAAAATATATTATACTGTTTCCAAAGGAATACCACTAGATCTAGAAACCTAATTTAGAACTACCCTTAGCTAGAGTAGTTGACTCGCAAATATATAATATTGTTTTTAAAAGAATATCACTAAATCGGAGGTTAGAAATAGAAGTTATTGCGGAGTTCTTCCGTTGAGTACCGTGAACAAATTTATTTATTCTAATTTATGCATTCGAAAGTCATTTAGAATCTATATTTGATGCGTTTAACTTTAAATATCGACAATAACTAGATATAACCCTTGCGTAAATTTCTCTTCTTAATTATTCACACCTTCAGCTTTTTCATCGAAGGATAGTTGACATTTCTATACGCATTTAACTGCAAACGAATTCGAGAGAACACTTCGAAACTGAAGGATACGCTATTACGTAATGAAATATCTTAGGGAAATTTGTATCTCGTTTCTATCTGGCGGGTACGAGTTTGCCGTGCTAATTCTCATTACGTGAAAGCATTTTAAGTGCTCTTGTTATTTTTTAACTGTTTATTATATTCGGGACACCGTTAATGAAGACGTAAAGCCCGTTTTAATAGCGTTTCGCGCGAATCCGCGTTGCAGAGTGCAGGTTTCGCGAACGAGCAACCTTCTTTTGTGAGTAATGGTACTCGAGCTAAGTTTAAGTTTAATGCCTTAACAATGAGATTCAAAGAGACTCTTGAAGCTGATGAATAATAAAAGAAAGAAGCAGATAATACCAGAGAGATCCGGGTGGTCATTCGCCTTCCGAAGTGTCTTATTTTTATAGAATAATAAAGACAGTGAATCTCCTTAAGCGTTCCTAGGCCCTTAAGAGAGAAAAAAAAGGTCGTTTTTGTTCTTCATCGCGATCTTCACGCAGCCGTTTAAGAACTTTCTAACGCAGGCTTTACTACTGTCAGTTTGAACGGTACAAAAGTTCTGCATAAGCGAATCCCATTTATTGACGACAATTTGCGGTAATATGACTGATTAAAATTTGATATTGAATGGAAAACAGCTGCGACAACTGTAACATCTTATCAAGAGCTTCATCATTAATTTAGCTGAAAATGCAGATTGATGAAAAGATCAATGCAAATTTATAATAGTACAATTATATCAAGGATTAGCAAGTTTGTTATAATCGCACTATAAATATCTACAGCTCTTGTTATCTTACATTGTATAACAGTATAAAGGTACAATTATTTTTATAGTTAATGTTTAAGAATCGACATTTATAACGTATAGAGTGAGCCTAATTTGCTTAGAACATCCCTTTCTAACGCCCTTAGAGTACTTTCTTAAAGAATGATATCACAGCGTGTTTGTGGGAGTGCTGAAAGTTTGCAATATCGAGAAATTCCCTTCAGATACTGATTTTCCAGCTGATACCAGCGTTATTCTTCATAAATTTCCTCTTTATAATACGTCTCTGGCTATTGAAAATGAGAAAAGGGAATTTCTAAAACTTCATTACACTTTCTCCCGCCAGGAAAAGATTCTAATCCTAAAAACTTGCTGACGGTAAATTAAAGAAAACCTAATTTAAAAAATAACACTCCTTCCACATTTGTGTTATAAAATGTTTTAACTGTATATTTGGGCTACACTGACGAGCAAGACTCGCGATCAGAAACTCGGGCCAAAACCTATAAACACGAGTCTGACTCGTGTCACTTTATTCGATCCAAACGTAAACAACTCGAGTCAGACTCGCGTTTCGGTTAATTTAGTTACGTATGGCGAAACATCTGAACGACTCGACGCGCAGTCAGGAGTTAGCAGGTAAGTCAAGAGGTTAATTACACACTAAAAGTAAATACTAAATATTTTTAATAGCTATAACCGTATTAATATAAATCTAATTATACTAGCATCAAATTTTCACACTGTTCTTCCATAAAGAAAAAAAAATTGAAAAGTTCGCCTTTCGTTCCATTAGATAAATTAATATAGTCACAATACAATGTAATCGCATTACATATGTTATGTACGATGTGTTAAACAAATATCATTTATATACTAAAATTAAATACTGAATATTTAATAGGCATAACCATATTAATATAAATCTAATTGTAGAAGAATCAAATTTTCTCACTATTCTTCCATAAAGTAAAAAAAATTGAAAAGTTCGCTTTTTGTTCCATTAAATAAATTAATACACTCACGGAATAATGTAATCGCATAACATTTGTTATTTACGATGTGCTAACCAAATATTATTTATATACTAATATTAAATACTGAATATTTAATAGGTATAACAGTATTAATATAAATTTAATTACACAAGAATCAAATTTTCTCACTATTCTTCCATAAAGTAAAAAAAATTGAAAAGTTCGCTTTTTGTTCCATTAAATAAATTAATACACTCACGGAATAATGTAATCGCATAACATTTGTTATTTACAATGTGCTAACCAAATATTATTTATATACCAATATTAAATACTGAATATTTAATAGGTATAACCATATTAATATAAATCTAATTATACAAGCATCAAATTTTCACACTGTTCTTCCATAAAGAAAAAAAAATTGAAAAGTTCGCCTTTCGTTCCATTAAATAAATTAATACACTCACGGAATAAGGTAATCGCATAACATTTGTTATTTACAATGTGCTAACCAAATATTATTTATATACTAAAATTAAATACTGAATATTTAATAGGCATAACCATATTAATATAAATTTAATTACACAAGAATCAAATTTTCACACTATTCTTTCAGAAAGAAAAAAAAATTGAAAGGTTCGCCTTTTGTTTCATTAAACAAATTAATACACTCGTGGTACAATGTAATCGCATAACATTTGTTATTTACGTGTTATGAATAAATGCGCGTGTCATAATGCTCTGTAATACGAGCGCCTACTGCATTAACGATCGGCTGCCTTTATTTATTCAAATTCGATAAAACGCGACGGTGACTTGTATTCTTCAGCCATTTCTCAAAGCGCGTCTGTGTATGAACGAGATTTATGAATATCTGCTGGCGCAAGTTTAAGAGGTTAAGTCGTTGAAATCGGCACGTCGAATTGGATTTTTTCCACGCTGTAGCTCACACGAGGGGAACGTTTTCTATTGAAACGAGAAAGTATTGTCGCTTCCGGTGCGGAGAAAGGGGCAATTTTCCACGGTTCCGTCGACGAGCGCTTCGAATATTCGCATATTCGATTTTCCACCGCCAGGTCAAAATTTGTAACCTCTGTAATCCGGACAAATTTGCTGTTTCAATCGGACACGAAGGAGAGCTGTATTTCGAAGGGAAATTAGTTTGGAACAATGGAAACTGAAATATCTTTATTAATATAAGCTACCTCAAGCATTCCTTCTGTTGAGGATAATTTGATGTACAGTTGCAGACAAAAGTATAAAACCAAAGGGTCAAAGAAGATAAATAAATTATTCAATAAGAAATAACAGCATAGATAAAATTTGTATTCTATGCTAATTAATAAATAGTGTCTACCATAATGACATTAAAAATGAATAAATAAGCAATATTTTCGAACCATAAAATTATGTTCTGCATTCTCCTCATTCTCCTCTTTGCTTAAGCTTTTGTTCGCTGCTATACCAAAAACCGCAACTGCCCACGCCCTTCCCCCAAAAAAGAATCAAATCACAATAGTATTGACTAATTTGTATTCTATGCTAATGAATAAATAGTGTTCTTTCATAATGATAATAAAAATGAATAAATAAACAATATTTGCGAGGCATAAAATTGTTTTATATTGTTCTATCATTTTAAACCTTTGTCTGGTACTGTGCCAAAAACCACAACTGCCTACTTCATTTCCCCCAACAAAAGAATAGAATCACAACAGTATTATTCAATTGATATTCTATGCTAATCAATAAATAATTCAATCACAATGACAATAAATATGAATAAATAAGCAATATTTTCGAACCATAAAATTATGTTCTGGATTCTCCTCTTGCTTTAAGCTTTTGTTCGCTGTTATACCAAAAACCGCAACTGCCTACGTCCTTCCCCCAAAAAAGAATCAAATCACAGTAGTATTGACTAATTTGTATTCTATGCTAATCAATAAATAGTGTTCTTCCATAATGACAAAAAAAAATGAGTAAATAAGCAATATTTGCGAACCATAAAATTATGTTTTACATTGTCCTGTCGTCTTAAACTTATGTCCGCTACTGTACGTATATTATACCTACTTCTTGCAAAAAGCAATGAAAATTCGTACATAGATCTAACACTTCAAATCGCTCTATATAATTTTCTGATTGTCTTCCATAATAACCCTTTCATTACTTACTTTCTTAAGGATTGCATTAGAAATTACATGTTTCGTGCAAATAATAAAATAATTAATTAAAGGCACAATGAACGAGTAAATCGTCAATCACGCGTTTGCTCATGAGATTAGGATTTTAAATACAACTCACTGTTCAAATCGACCTCTAAAATCTCTCTCATAAGTTTATGCAACAAATGGCCCAAGTTTCTGCGCTCTAATATATATGACAGCAGCGTGAAATAGGTGGCGCTAATGCTATCAGCTATTGACACAGCCGACAGACTGGCGGGGCTAAGGGTTGAGGTTCCCTACACTGTTACCTTCGAGGGGTTGACTACTATAACTGAATTGATTCTAGATAGTCCCAGACAAATCCCCGACGCCCTTGCCCATCCTTCGACTGTTATTCTTACACAGTGGCGCCGAAAGGCAACCGCCACAAAATTCATTTCGACCTATTCCTCGAACATAATAATTTCCCAGGTCCAGATGCACCTCGTTGCGTTTAAGAAAAATATTCTTCTGCGAATATTCGTATCTTATTCCATTTTGATAAACATTCTGTGGTCAATGATCGAGCAATTAAATTATTCATAGGCTTACAATTAATTATGAAGCAATGAACAACAACATTCTGAATTTGAAAAGATTAGGGATTAAATTCGTCGTTGGATTTTGTTCTAAGGACTTAGTTGATATTTCAAAGAATTTCTTGTTTGAAGCAGTAAATTTCAAAATTGATTCATTTTATATGAAACTAGTTACAAAAAATTCGAAATGATTAAGGATTAATTTATAATTTCTTGTTTGAAGCAGTAAATTTCAAAAATGATTAATTTTATATGAAACTAGTTACAAAAAATTCGAAATGATTAAGAATTAATTTATAATTTCTTGTTTGAAGCAGTAAATTTCAAAATTGGTTAATTTTATATAAAACTAGTTACAAAAAATTCGAAATGATTAAGGATTAATTTATAATTTCTTCTTTGAAATAGTGAATTTCAAAGATGATTAATTTTGTATGAAACTGGTTACAAAAGATTCGAAAAAATTAGAGATTAAATTCGTTGTTGGATTTTGTTCGAAGGATTCAGATGAAATTTCAAAGAATTTCTTCTTTGAAATAGTGAATTTCAATGTTATTATTTTTAACTTTGTATGAAACTAGTTAAACAAATTGTGTCCCTGGGATTCTGCGTGCATGTGCAATAACTGACTTCGAGAGAAATTTATCTATTTAGGTTGAACGTAGAGATAGAAAAAGGAATGTTATTCTTGAGAATTACGCCACTGGCTAGTGGTTTGATCTCGAAATATAGCTGGACGAGAAAAGGGATGGTCAGGACCACGTCACGTAGGTGTGTACAGTTCGAGGTGTTGATATTGCAGTGTTCCTTCGTATACTTCCACAATGGTGGACCTTATTTTTTTACTATGTTTATGGGACCTTTCTAATTCTTTCGAAAATTGTCTTCTAAAACATGCTGATCCTTTCAAAAACGAGGAATTCTTTAATAATTAGAAATTCGAACTCAATCGTTTCCCGTTCATTTCTATGCATTCTATGAAGTACATTTATTTATTTGTAACATTGTTACATTCGTGTGTATCGAATAAACCTTGTTTTATTATTGATAGCGTTTACATTCTAACCGAAAAATGGGAATGACCCATTTTTGCACTGAAACCTTCAGTTTTGTTTCTGAAATATGTATTTATTTGATATACGTACAATACAACCGAGACTGTTTGCATGTTTGATAAGTTATCAACATTATAAACGAATACGTAATGCTTTCGCGTAAATATAAATGGATTACATTGGTGATATTCGTGCACCGACGTGTAACTGTACTTTATGGAACGAGAAATTTATCATGCGTTCCCAACGAACAGCATATGTTTTTATATTACCTTGATCCTTCGAAAGGTCAATCGAAAACGTTTAATCGTGGGAAACCTTATTCTGCGAAGCTGAAATGAGTCAATCTCTTGTAAATGAATTACAATCCGACTTTTATCAACTTTCACAGAGCCAATGGAATCACGAAATTTGTTCAAGGTACCGCTTTGAAATTAAAAAGCAATTTTAGTCAGGAGCAAAGAGGAAAGTTTGACGTTTGCGTATTATGAATTAAAATCCATAAAGCTTCAGAGAACAATTTTTCCCAATAAAAAGTGTTCGCTATTCCGATGAATAATGTCGAGATCCGAATTAAATATAAATGAAGTCGCTAATTTTTTATACAAAGGAATCATGTCTGGAATACACAATGAACGTAAATCAAGAATATCATTCGACGAAATGTATGAAACAGGAATTGCGGTTTTTAAAAAAAGCATTAATAGAGTATGTGAGCAAAAAGAAGTTCTATTCACGATGCTTATATAAAAGATTGCAAACCGTCGACAAGCAATAAATATTTTCATTCGAAATCACGTGCTCGAGCTTGCTTTACTATCAATAAACACCGATTGCAATTCATAATCCAGTAATTTTCATATTAATTTTAATGTACCGTTGAATTTTATGATACCGTTTTTATTCAAAACCATAATCTTTCGCAAATTTTGCACAATATGGTGAAATTACACGTGTTATGCGCAGCTGTTTACAATTCTCTTCTGTTGTTGTTACAAACGATTAAAATCGCCCTTTTCGGTATTAATTTATGCGGGTCACCAACTAAGAACCTAAACTAGTCAACGTACTCGAAACTGCATGTTTAGCGTAATCGTAATGTTCCGGAAATCCGCAAAAAGTTAACGAAATTACACGCGCCTGCTGGACCAATCCAACCATAGCGTTTGATACCCTAAACAAGGAGGTACTTGATCGAACTGACTGTGTGGGTCCCGGTAAATATTGGCAGTGCATAATCGAACGTGTCGATGGCTGCTAGGGAGAAAATGTTCGGATATCAGTGCGAACAGGGAGAAAGAAACGATCGACAGAGTGAAAGGGAGTGTGGGAGGAAGACAGGGAGGAATATAGAGAAAGAAAAGAAGGGAGAGATTTAGGAAGAGAGAGAGACGAAGAAAGATAGACGGAGAGAGAGAGAGAGAGAGAGAGAGAGAGAACGTGTTGAATTATACAAGCGAAGAGGAGGCAGGAGAAAAGCAAGAAAGGGGAAGTTAGAGGGATGGAGGAAGCAAAATAGACAGGCACAGAGAGAAAGAGGAAGAGAAAGAGAGAAAGAGAGAGAAAGAGGAAGAGAAAGAGAGAAAGGAAGAGAGAGAGAGAATGAACGCGTGGAATTATACAAGCGAAGAGAAGGAAGGAGAAAAGCAAGACAGAGGGAAGTTAGAGAGATAGAGGAAGCGAAGTAGAGAGGCAAAGGGAGAGAGAGAAGGGGAGAACGTGGGTAAGGGTGTACAGGTGGATTAAATTTGCGCGAGTATGTCGTACACCATGAATATGGAGGGCCTCGTTACTATACGTACCATTCTCGCGTATAGTATACTTGCGCTATGCACATACTAGAGACAAGGGGAGCCGCCATGTCCCTTCTTTCTGGTCCCCTCTCTCTCGCTCTCCCTTCTTCATCTCCAGGTCGGCTCTCTCAGTCATGCAAATACATACACGCATACATATTTCGTCCCCGGCCTCTGTTCCCTCCCGCTAGCAAGCCGCTTGTTGGTTTTATCGTTTAACACGGAGTTACCGTAAATTTCGCCAGTGAATCCCGGCCCGGCTGGTAGTTAGCTCGGTCGAATGTTAATCCTAATGCTACGACCGTGGCCGAGAATGTATCGCAGTATCTCAAGGCGAAAGCCACACCACCTTCGCCGGTTCGGGTATCTTGAATCTTCCCGTGGCAAGCTTTGCTGTCTCGCCGGCGGTGCTTGCGTTACAGATACGACACACGAACCGGAGGCCATTCCGACGGATAAACTATGTTCCAGGAACATCTTCCTCCGATGGATAAAGTAAAATTGTATTGTTTTTGTAGTCGTAGATTTTTGCGTGCAGTTTTGCTGGCGCGATAGAACAGCCGTGTAGACCTTTGAATTTTAAACGCTATGAAGATTAATTTTAACGCGAGGCACAATTTTTATGGGACTTCCGCTGAGAATTATCAGATGTATATTTTAAATTAACACTGTAATGATATCGAACTTTATATTATTATTGAAAATTATAGACTACGGTAATAAACTCAGTACCATTAGAAACTTATTGCAGTATTTATTAAAAGTGTTAACATTGAGGTCAGTGATAGTTATTCATTATGTATTCTAAGATTTATAATAACATAAAACTGTATCTCTAAAAACAAAAACATAAAAAATGTATCTCTAAAAATGACATCGTAAGCGTAAGTGGTAAAATAAATTCAAATCGTCATGAAAATATCGAAATTGCAATTCGTTTTACAAAAGCTGATATCATTTCATTTATTTTAAACGAATCGTACGTTTCTCTCTTTCTCTCTCTCTTTGCAGTTTGTAAAAGATCAAATAATTGCAATAACATCAAACGAAATCGATTTTTATCAGCATTTAATTTAAAAAACATGCTCAAAATCTGTCAAGGGCGAATTTTCGCGAATTTACGCCTGTTTTGGACATGAAACGCGATTGTACAATTGGAAAAAGCTGCACACTCTTTCATATTTTTATCGCTTAGTGCTTGCGCAAATACTCGAATATTTTACTGATACACAAATACTTAGTCACTGTGGCTTGTATCCACTTACAATAAAGCAATTTGTACGTAATCGGGATACAAAGGCTTCACCAATTGAAAGAAAGAAATTATTTGTTTAAAAATTTGTCATAAAATTTCTTTTCGTCAGACATACAACACGTTTTTTAAGTTAAACACATTTCAGGGCTCAATTTGGAATCAATATTTTATTTTAGTATTAAATTCATTAGTACATAATTAGTAATTTGTCACTTAATCAATACTTTAGCATTTAATTCATTCAATTTTGTTATTCCAATTTATCAAACAAATTCTATTGCATTAAATACGATTCATTCATAAAACGGATTGATAAGATATATTATATATGTCTCATCCATAACATTTTTTCTATTTTTCTTTCATTCATCGTACTATAATTTTCTGTTGCCTCATAAGTATACAACCATACAGTTTCCTCTTAGTTATCACGTTTCTCTAACTATCTCGAAGCTTACTCTCAACCCTCAACCTCGCCACCAGCAGCATTTCATCACGCCGAAAGTCACTCCCCATCGAGCAATCGGTATCGCACAAAGCAGCGTCATTACCTGGCCGGGAGTGAAATTCGCAGCGTTCCGATCCCGCCATTAGAAGGATAATTTCTTCCTGGAAAGGTCGTTCAGCCGTTGGCGATGCAAGCGGAACGATCGGGTCGAACGAGACCGAGGCGGCGTACTAGAAGGGATGGAGTTCAATTTCGTCAACCGGCAAGGCACGATGGAGTCGTTTAACTAGTAACAGGCTGAAACGCGAGTAAAGAAAAGGCGCCAGCAGAGAAGGAGGTGAAGAGTAAGAAAGGAAGGAAGGAAGGAAGGAAGGAAGGAAGTTCGCGGACTACCTCGAAGAGAGAGGGCGGCGAAAGAGGGACAACGCGAACGGAAAAGTGGGAGCGAGTTGAACGAGAAACGTGGCACAGAAACAAGGATGGCGACGGTACATTAACAATTTGCCTGGGCATGTTGAGATGATCCTGTAGCTGGCCCCAGGCGAGCCAATAATTGCGAACAATTATCGTACATCCGGCGCTAGGTCTACTCGTCGCTACCCCCCGGGAAAACAGTTGTCCCAAGGAGCCTGACAATAAGGTAGCTTCTACCTCCTCCCTGTTCTATAGCCTCGACGCCACGGAGTTTAGGTAAATGATGATAGTTGCCAGGGAAATTTACTGGCGTAATTTTTCGAAAGCTCCGAATCCTACTCGCGCCACCCTCTTCTTTTCGTCTTTCTTCTCACCGACTCTCCCTCTAGCTACCCCTCTTTTCCTCTCACCCTCTCTTTCACTCACTCACTCACTCACTCACACACTCTCTATCTCTCTCTCCCCCTCTCGCCTTTCTTTCTGCCTATCTGTTTATCTCTCTCTCTCTCTCAGATATATATACACACACACACTTGCTCTCTTCCTCCTTCTCTGTATTGGTCGCCGCCAGGGCAGGGTAAATGATTTCGAAGTAAATTGCTGTGTGGAGAAGGTTATACGGGGCTCTGCCCCGCCCTCTCACCCCCGCCTCCCGACGATCTGGCCTTTGATTCTTTCAGCGTAAAACACGTCCGCGCAGTTAAGGTACAATGCACGATCCATCTGAGCATCGACGAAACGAAACACGCCGCGCGCCCCTTTTCGAGTAGCCTCCGAGGAACCGAGCTCGAAGGAAGATCTTATCTTACACCGGAGTTGAAATAACACCGGTCCGATGTAAAGCTAACAAAGCTGCTGCCGCGCAGTGTCGACGAAAGGCTATAGAATGTTCCTCTCCAGCTTTTTAGATTTTTCATCCCTTTTCCTAGCCCCTGTTCTCCCGTCCCCGTGATACACCGTCAAATATCGCACGCACTTTTTCAACCGAAAAGCTTTCATCGATGCTGCACCTTTTATTCGAAGACACGCGAACAATAACGACGGCGAACAGAAGCGTCGTTGTTGGACCATCGAACATGCAAGGGAAGTCGTTCTCGCGTCGTATGCTTTAATTCCTAGTGCAATTTTTTGGGTACTCCGCGAAACTGCAGGTACCCGCTTGAAATTTTAAATATTATCGACATTCACGTAATATCGTAGTATATTCCATCCTGCGAGGGGAATCGATGGACGCAAGTATAGAAGAAATGCAAATTGATATTTTGATCTGTTAAATTATCTTGACAAACCACCCGGTTTGTAGCTTAACTCATTTACTGCCAACTACGGGATATCTCGTAGCTTGTGCATCAATTGCAATTGCCGTTTGAGTTACGAATTACTAGATAGGATGAACAAATATTTTATATAATACTTTCCTTAAAAAACAGCAAACCTAATATCACTTTTTATTGTCAAAATAATGATCCATATTTTCTTTAAAATGGAATCTTGGCGCCCAGACCAAGATGCTCTAAATTTCCCTGAGAGGGGACATCCAACTACGAAGGCTTAAAGAGTTGAATTTTTAAAAATCTGCGAAATAGCAAATTGTGCGAAAGTCGAGAGGCGCCTGTATAGTGTTTGTCTGTATCGTTTTATTCAAATACAAGTATATTTAAAACTTTATTCATGTTTCTATCTTTTCTTTTTTTTTATAATCTTTCCTATAATATTCTTAAATGTTGTCAACCTGGTGAAATTACTATCCTAAAGTATTTTATGTGGTGTACAGTGGCAAATATTTTTATTCGTACTTTTCTGCAACACCATCTCTTGTTTTTGTTACTTCGATACCAGGGCATGAAATTCATACTAATGCAGGGAACACATCCTAAAGCGGTTCCGTTTGCAAAATTGATCGCGCCACTCCTCGCAGTTCACTTATTCTGTTTGATAAATCTGCCAGACTTTTTACTCGGGATTTTACGGGTGTTCGAGCCTGATATGAGTAGATCCCTCTTTTTCTAATCCCACCCTCGCTCTTCTTTCTCGTGTTTCTCTTCTGTCTGTCGTCACTCTTTCTGTCTGTCCCGTTAACGGCCGGGACATGTGGTAGCAAATAAAGTGTGATTGATTTCGCAAAAACCGTACCGCCGAATAGGGGGCGCCGGTAGTCGGTACAAATTGAAAAATAAGTTACACGTGTCCACTCAAACGTTTCTGCACCCCATTCTGGCGTGTCGAGTCCGAGAATGGGAATCTCATGGCGTGTAACGTTTCACGGGAAACAGTGATCGACATGGAAAGATATTGATTACCGCGACGAACGTGTCGCGTGGCATTATACGTGTAGACAGGCTAACCTAAATTTAATCTTTTTTTCTTTAAAATTTAACAAAATTACACGTAATATTTTATTGAAAAAGATATAATGACAGCATGTTGGGTATATAATGCGGTGCGAAAGTTGAAATTCGACAACACATGATCTACTTAATCGGAAATTAATTTAATCAAAAGTTTGTTAAATTATTATTAAATTAAATTTGTTATTAAACTAAATTAAATGAAATTATTATTAAATTATTATTAAAGGAATGCGCTCAGTTTTAATGACTCTCTCTCTCTCTTTATCTCTCTCTTTCCCTCTTTCTCTTTCTCTCTCCCTCTCTGTTGATTAGAATCGATAAGTGAGCTTTATAATATACAGTGGCTCCAAAAAGTATTCGTACATTGTATTATAAGGAAATTCATCTACTTCTGAAATACTGATTTCAATTAAACTTTATGTGCGTACAGAGCATAGTGTGTCCTGCGTGGAGCAATTTATTTTGGCGGCAAAATATCTTTTAAGGGGGCTGATAACGAATCTCAAAGTTCCAGTGGTTTTTTACGCTTTGAATACGAGCTTTTCTGTGTTTATTTTTTATGATAGGACGGTAGAGTATTGAATATTAAACATTTTCTATTTGAAAGGTTTTACTTCAGCAAGTACCATTATAAAGTTATCTTTAAAAAATGAGAGAAAACTTAGAAACTTCAACCCTGGTTTCCTCAACCCTTTAAAATGGCATTTAAATGAGACGAAGAGATTAATTCATACGTATACTATTACGATCTACACACCCACAAAGTTTTATCAAATACTTCTATCAGACTCAGAATTTCAGGATCAAACGAATTTAGTTATGACATAGTGTACGAATACTTTTTGGAGCCACTGTACATGAAGCTCTGTTAATTTATTAAAATTTTCATTCAAGTTGTTTTATTTCAGCTCAAATATACTCAAATGTATCCCTATCTTTATAACGCTAGTGTTTTATAAAAGGAAGATATTTCTTAAACTTTGAATTTCATCTTTCCACGCATATAAAGTCAGAATCTTCAATACTCTTGCTTTCTCAACACCATACACTTTATATTCAGCATTATTTTTTAATATGCTGCGCTTAACGTTCAGAATTAAGTTGATTAAATCCGTAGAAACTGCACCAACGCATGTATGTACGTACACTGATTACAAGGAACGTACATCGCATGTACGTTCTAATTGAAGTGAATTAATTCTTATTATGTCACTTGTTACGAGAACTGCGGCTATTTTGCATTTAACACGATACAGCCGCTTTTGCGCTCTGAACTTTCTGTTAAGGTATGTAAATAAATTTCCCATGCGATTTATACGCCACGGTTGAAGCGTAAATGTTCCCGGATTTCGCTGAGAAATTCATGCCCAGACTCGATTACATTTTCGCTTGCTTTATTTAAGTTCAATACGCGTACATTTTCATTATTCGTTGGGGGAGAATGAGCAGTGCCAGGAGCAGTTCTCTGCTTTTCATTGATCTCATATTTACCTTTGCTTGGGCTGTAATATTTTTTTGCTTCGATTCCCCTTGCAACGCGTTCCGTTACATCTGCACGAAAGTTTTTTAATGCCGCTTTATCGATAAAATGCATCACCGTTTGGGTTTCAGTGACGGTTTAATTTTTGCACACCATTGATCGTAAATTTTTGCAATCACATTACCAGTAGTAACCACGATCAAACAACGTCGACGTGCTACAAATTAATTCCAAGACGACTTAGAAGACGACGTTTTAAAGATCTCATTTTGTGATCAATATATATATATATACATGTACAAGATAAAACCGTAATTATGAAATTTAATCAGTGCTCATTCGCATTGATGAAACGAGCTGCATATTATTACTAAACCAATCGCTATATATGTATATTCACTGATTGTCACCTAGACAGATTGTAAGTAAAAATAATATAATGTTAGCGGTAGGTTAGAGATAAGTAATCTTTATTAAATATAAAGTAGCTTTATTTAAAATACGTCTATTCTGACTCGTTCCTTCACGCAGCTGATTCTCTCCCTACATTCCTGTTGGTGGATTAAATAAGTAATAACGATTTTTTAATATAATAAATACAATTGTAATAATAATAATAATAACAATCTGATAATACTATTTTTAACAATACTCTTTATGCACTCTCTCTATTAATCACTCACTCTCTCTATTACTCGCTCTTCTCTTTATGATTCTCCGTTACGGATTGAATCGTTCACACTCTCTCTCTCTCTCTTCCCGCCTTCCTCAGTCATACAGTATACACAACAATTAGATAATCATACCGCGCACCACTCATTACCCATACAAACGATAACACTCACCTTTTGTCATTCTCTCCAAACTGTCATACTCTCTCATCCACTCAAACATTTTTCACACCTTTATCATCGTACTTTATATTCTATGGTGACCAAATAAGGTATATGTATCACAGTTTGGCGTACATTTTCTTTATTAAGGATTGAACGTAAAATAAAATTGCTGTTCGCTACCAACTGTTTCTTACCACAGCCCGACCTTACGTATACAGGGTGTTCGGACAGCCCTGGGTTTAAATTGAAAGAGTAACTCCCTGAGACATTCTAAGACGAAAATCAAGAGTAACGATTTTGCGTTTGAGGCTTTGTTTACGAGTTATAAGCAATTTAAAAAATGGGCTATTTTACGCCTGAGAGCAGGCAATCGGGCAGCACGGTAGGTAACGTCACTGGCTGCACAGTAAATGGCACAGCACCGCAATATGTTACTGATAACGCCGTTCTCTACGCGAGTACATTGGAATGAAATATTTAACGATTAAATTATAATTTTCTTCAAAATATATTACGCATACTTTAACACGTTCAACCCGGCGCATGTTTTCGAAGTCCGTATGGTCAGCGGGCTCGAGATTATCAGATGTTTATTCGTCTGGCGGCGCTTGCTTCTTTCATTACTTTCCTATATAATTATTGTTCATTTTGACTCTTTTGTTTGACGAATTGTTTTTTTTTTTATATTGAAAATAACTATGAAAAATAAATTATTCTCATACAATATTCAATATATTCTTTTATTTTTATATATTTAAAAAATATTATTTCTTACCCCCAATAAATGCCTAAAAATAATAAACACTCTTTCGACCAAAAAAGTCTTGCCGGCGGACAGAAAGTGTCCGCCAACAAACATAATTTTTCTTTTCCATTGTATATTATCATCTAGTCTCTTCCCAGTTGTTCAATTTAAAGTATGCTTTTTCAAATAAAATTAGAAATATATGGGAACTACCGATGGTCCACGCCGTCAGACAGAGCAAACTAGGTGTGGACCACCGGTGGTTCACGCCGCCAGATGAAAGCAATGCCTGTGAACCACCGGTGGTTCACGCCGGGTTGAACGTGTTAAACGTTACACGTAATTTCTAAGTAAAATCAGTAATAAATGAAGACCCAAAAACTATCGTTGACCCTAAAATGAATAATTCTAGTAGCGTATTTAGTGCTGTGATGTAAATAGGTTAAGAAAGTGATTTAGCTTTTTTCAAATTTCATACTTAAACGGTTTCGTAAAAATCTATGAACTCAGTTTTATCCTGTATTTTGCGGTTCCTGAGTTATTGGATAGACTTATTAAATCGCGAATTAATTATGAATATGTTATTTAACTCTGTTTCGAGGTAAATCGGTAGTGGGTGATCGGGAATATTGAATTACCGTTAAACTGTATGTAAGAATAAAAATAAACGTATCTTAAATTGGAACCCGTTTAACTTTTGAGCCCATCTTCTATTAAATATGTTAAATTTTTGATTGATAAACTTGTGGGACAAGTAATTTACTTAATCATTGTGGCGGCATTCCTGCTCTCGCCACTAGGAGAGATTAATCGACGACCTTTCTCGAAAGTGCTAGAGTACGTCGCGGTTTCTATACATACGACTTCCGATCTGTCTCTTCCTATCCCTGTGTCTAAGGTATGAGCCTGCTAGGTAAACCTTACCGATGAGTTCACTAGCAGCCCCGGACGAAACACCTCTCTCTCTCTCTCGTCCTTTTTCCTTCTCACTCCTTTTCTTTCCTTCCACAATAGTCACAATCATGAAAATTACTTCGTATATTGTACACAAGAGAAGTATTAGCAATCAGATTTTATGGCTTTCAACTCGATGCAATTTTTCAACCTGAAACCGACAACATAAGTGCTTGATTGAAGTATGACTTCTCGGCTTCATGTATAGCTGCTCGACTCGAGTCCGACTTTTCAATTCTCTCGTAACATGCGTTGCCCGCCCTATAAAAACCCTTGCCAGCATTCGGAAAGCCTTTTAACAAAAACCGATCGCTGAACATTCACTATTGCTCTAGTATTTTCTGTAATGCCACCGCTTTCCCTGCTTCGTATAATGAAACGAATTTTATTTATGAACAAGAAAATGGAACGGTATCAAACTGTAGAATTCACTGCTATTATTGGATCTCTGAATTTTTCGTCTCTGTGATAATTTTTGGAAGCAAGGTATTTTTATTTATTTATTTAAACGGGAACCTCTGTTCCTCTGTTCCTCTGTTTAGATCTCCATCGAAAAGAAATGAGAGGATCGATCTCGTATTGAAAGACTAGATTGAAGCTTTCTTCTCAGAGATATTGTTTTTTAAAATAAGTCTTTTCTCCGTTCAAAAATTTTCTGTAGTTTCTTGGAATTTTGTTTTCGATTTTCAATGAAATAACTTTAGCTTTTGGAACAATTCCTTCCTCGAAACTCGTGAGAATTAGGATTCTGTAACGTATGCAATTTTTGAGATATTATTTCTAAAATAACTATTATTGATGATGTCTGATGTTAGATTCATGCCGAATGATTTAAATAAATATTTCGCTTAATAACCAAGGTGATAATTATTTCAGAAACAAGTAATTTGGTTGTTTAACTACAAACGAATATGTAAGCAACTTCTTTTCTGAGGCATTTTCTTGCCAAATGTACTTAATCGTCAAATGTCATTGTATAAACTTCACAAAAATCGAAACTTGTAACAGTCAATTCGTAACGTCAAGTTGTAATGTCAGTATAATGTCGCAGCGATAACTGAGGGAGATCCTGGACGCCAATGGGTCCTGTAATGCTCCAGTCAGCTTCGCTAGTTCAGAAAAGGGTATTTGAGCGTAAGAGTTAACCTGTACGCAGAGAGGTCCGGATTGAACTCTTGGTAGTCTCAAATACGACGCTTTAGAACTATGTCGGTGCTACTGTGTTACTGTTCATACTGCGTTTTTGCATGGCCTTTTTATACGGTTTTGGGTAGCTCCGGCTACCCAATCACCGTCGTTTTAGGCCTAGCGGGGCAGTTTATGGCACGGAGTACCTGGCTCCGTGCTGACCGCGACCTTCGTTGGGGCGCACTTATAATGAATCCCTTAAAAGTAACTTATATGCTATGCTTAAAAAATTATCACGTGCTACAAACTGTAATTGAGATCACTTATACTATTGGCGGTACACCTATGGAGAACCGCTCTCCTTTGCTGACTATTATACTTATAGTATGAACTCAGCTTCTAAATTTCTGGGACATTCAATGCGACATTTAGCAGAATTCAAAAACCCTTCTACATTTAAGATTCTTTACTCGTTTGTGGTGCTCCCGCGTCTTGAGTACGGCTCGCATATATGCAATCCCTCTCAACAATTTTGTATTGCAAAATTTGAAACAATTCAACATAAACTTTTAAGATTTCCATCGGACCGAACTGGAAGGATCATATTTTTCACAGTTACGACTCTATCTTCTGTCATTTGACTATGTCCACGCTCATTCAAAGAAGAAACATTGCAGACATTTTATTTACTTATAAAATCTTCAACCGTATAATCAACTGCTCGTCTCTCCTTGAGATGATAAAGGTTAAAGGCCCTTCTAGAACTTTACGAGACACGGAATCATTTTACATCGTTTATAACGGAATAACTTTGGGTTCTCAAAGTTGTATCACAACAGCAAATGAATTTAGTAACCAGCTTTATTTCTTTGGGAGCATCCTGAGCCAATTTAAGAACTCCTCTGTACTAGCTGTTAAGTATCATAGTGTATAATGATTTTCTTCTTTCTTTTGGTTTTCCGGATTATGTACAATATATTTTTATGAATCAGAAGGATCTAGTTGCCCGTAAATAAAATAATAATAGCACAGACGGCTTGTGTAATTGTTTTTCAGTTAATATTCGAATTGTCATACATACCCTGATAGATAGATTTTAAGTTACATTCAAGTAACAAAAGTATCAGGGAATATGGTGACAGTAGCTATAAAAGTAGCTATCAGAAAAACTTACCTTCCACAATATCTAGCACTGAAACACAGAACCATGCTGCGTGCATACCATGTTCAAGCGTGCACTCCTGCATCAAGAATTTGCGTAATGGTACGTGCAAAATGCTTGTAAAGCGTTCCGGCATTAGAGTCGAGCTTTTCGGGCCACCCAGTTTTAAATATGCCAACAAAAAGGAACAAGATGTTATAGTGCACACGAAACACCTCTTTCACAGTTATTCTCGTTTGTACCTTTGCGTTAAATTCGCGTAATGGACAGAGCAAAAAATATGTCCATGGCTTCCAGGAACCCACTTTCGAGAATACGAGTTGTTATCCACAGTTCAAGATTTGAAATAATGGATTTAATATCTCAAATTTAGAAACATCGTTACAGTTAATTATTGTTCTTTTAATTAAAAATTCTGTGATTCGGGAATTTCAGCAACACGATTTAAGTTTTTCTAGCGGCTTAGCGTGTACGCAAACGTTAGACAAAATTATTTCTTATTACGGCTTGGCATACGGTATAAAATAAATGTGTTAGATTGGTGTTCCGTTTCAAGAATCAGAGATTAATTGGACAAACAGCTATAAAGAAGCTACCATTGAAATTGATGAATTTATTCATATTAATTACCGCCTGTGCCATATACGCGTTAGTGCATTGTTTCACCAGACTACTGAAACCGGTTTCACATTACGGTTGTTTAAATACGCGAGGGTTTGTGAAGTCGACATGCGGCGTAACTGAGAATCCACATAATTTTGATACTCTCCGTTTCATTCGTTTATTCAAATCTTGAATACATGATGTTGGCAGATAACAATAATTACATATTGCTTTGTGCGCACATATTTAATTTGTACTTTGTATTTAATTGCACTGTATGAAATTCGCATTTTCTACAAGCACACGCGCTGTAACTGGAAATTGAACAAAGGCTAATCTGCTATGGTTCGGCTATCGACTCTCCAATTAGCAATTGAATCATACAATCGAATTGGTTGATTAATCAGTGAAAGGCTTCGCTAAAATCACCATACTTCGTTTCCCAATAACCCAGAAAAGAAGATATCGGTCATTCAATTCTGCTCGCAGTTCGTTCTCTGGTCCCTGTTCTAGTTTCCGTTTGATCGGACAACGTTCGATCCTCGTATCGATCAGATGAAATCGATTCCCGGCGAAAACAAACTTTTTATGGGATAGTTTCTACGGTAATTCGACAAATCAGAGGTTGTGGTGGAATGTGAAAGCTAAGACGATTAATTGGATGGAGGTTCCAGTGAATAGAAACGTATGAAATACTTTTTCCTCTAAAGTGGTGTTCAGAAGTTCGGGTACATCCGTCGAATTTCTGTTTGGTGTATAAATGTTCGGTTAAAGCATACGAATCATTAGATCGGAAGGAAAAAGTTTTCAGTAAAGTATTCTTTCTAACTATTCCATTCATCGTGCTTGAGGTGTGTAATAATAAACAAAAACACATACGTACAATTGAGATCAACGATTTTTAAAAATATTAACTTATTTTATATTAATAATGATTAACTTTTGTATTTTTCATTTAAATGTTATGTAGCTATTGTAAAAACTGTCTTATTATTATTATTGTTGTTGTTGTTATCTTTGCGAATAAAATAGCATAAACGAGCTATGCCAAATTCATACCAACGTTTTTATTGTAGGAATTTTCTTACTATCGTCGTCGTATTAAGAATGACTGCTTTTTGAATGTGTGAGTGTATATATGTTGGCAAGTGTGGTATTTGTAAATTTTGTATGAATGTTTTTGTGTTAATATTATGAACGGTAGTATTGCTACTTTTTCTTGATTTCATATTCTTTTTATTTTCTGTGAAAGTGGAGTGTACTTTTCTTTTTTTTCGTATATTTTATTCTTACGTTGTGATCGCTGGATATGGCCATGTCAATGATATATGTGTTTTTATTTATTTTGTTTATAAGTGTGATATCGGTCTATTGGCTGTAATTATTTTTTTAATTTTTATTATTATTACTATTAATGTGATCGATAATAAAAGTATATAGTATACAGGAATTCCCAGCTTACAAATACTGACAATATATAACTACTTTCTGCTCAACTCTGTCACGAGGCTCTATGTTCAACTCTCAACTCTTCATGCAATTCTAATGACTCCCGGTCCAACTCTACGACTCAGCGATCCCTTTTTCCTCGAGAAACCCGTTCCCAACCTTCTTTTCTTCCACCGCACAGCCACATTCATCCCCAAAGCGCTCACCAAAACATTGCCCACCATCGGTGGATTCTTCATCTCTAACGATATTTTCCGACGAGCTTGGTATTTGTCTAGTAACCTTCACTTTCCTTTTTCCGGTCGCGGTCCTTAAAGCTACGTACCCTCACCGGTCTTTAAAAATAACGACACTACATTATATATTTTCTCCGCCTTAGTTACATTCTATACCGAATAGAACAAATGGACAAATACTTACGCGAATTACTGTAGTAGAAAGCAATGCATAGTAGCATTCAAAAGTTTATGCACTCTGCGCCAGGGCATTAACTTGGCAGATTTAGCCAAAATGTTTGGAATACGGCATTTTTTATTCGTTTAATAATATTGTTAGCACCGAAGAAGGAAAGGGTTTCACCACGCTGCGAATGCATCCTATGTACCCGGTATTAGTAAAGAAGCAGTCGAGCGTAAGGAAGCAGCTGCATTAACCCTAGAACTCCTGAGCCTCGATCTGTTACGCGAACTCCTAAGGGAGGGGGGGGGTCTTCGAAACCATACTTCTGTTTATACATTTATCCTGGAAAAAGTTGTTTTTTAGAAAATTTTTTGTAATGTCAGGATATGCTATAGTTTATAAACAAGACAACATATGTTTTTGCGTTCAATTTGTATTGATTTATGTGTATTTATACAATTAAATATTATTATAAAACAGTATAGTAACGTGCAGCTAGTCTGAACTTGATTCTTCTGATTCTTCTGATAAACATGAATGGCAGAGTATAGTATTAAATGAATGTTTTCTGCAAACATGGTTTTTGCATTTGTAACCACTTTGCATTGATTTTAATAAACTATTATATTTTATGCGTCTGCTTTTAGCCTCTATTATACACTGATAACACTTTCCCTTTTTTGTCGGTTCTGTATCTTTTGGTATTTTAGTTCGTAGTGTCTTTCCAGTAAAAGTTCCTAATTAGTTACATAGTTTCATTCTTCGTTCTGTAATTTTTATTCTGTGGAGAAAAGGAGAGTGTGAGGGTTCATCTCGAGTGATCGCCACCGCGCGTAGTCAGTTATATTTCTCTTATTCTTACTAATTTTTTACACATAGCAACGGGAACCTCTTAATATCAAAGTTAAATGTGTATACAACAATAAATAATATTAAAAGAATTTTTTATGAAAAGGAAATGATTCAAATTTAAGGTTTATCAATTTGTGGGTTCGAGGAATCTCCCCCCCCCCCGCTTAGGAGTTCTAGGGTTAATACGCATGCCACGTAACTCTGCGAATGTTCGAATTTCAATGAAGATAGTTTCTGGAGGACAAGTCGCGACCTGTCACTTTTGGTACGTCACAACAGCGACTGCAATTACATCCAAACTTTTTAATTAAACCAGTAGTGTGCAACAAATGTCAATGCTCGCTGTGCGATTGCTTTCGTAGTGTATTCGTGTTAATCGATGTTGTCTAACGTTGGCAGTCTTGTTTGGATAAAAAGAAAACTAAAATGAAAAAGTGGATTTTATCAACTTTACACATTGCTGTCGGCAGAACTATTATATTTTTATTAATAATAATCAACTGCATTCAAAAAGTAAACACGTCGTGTTTATTGGATCATGTGTTGTACCTTAAACAATTTTATTTTCTAGAAACATTAAAATTTTCAACGCAATGAAAGTTTCTGTTTAATGAGGGAATAACAAGATTTTCACGAAATAGATTATAAAACTTTAATTCTCCTATCGGAGCTCGCTTGTCGCCATTTATCTGTTTGAGATTACGGTTTACAAAAATTGATCCACTGTTATTTAAACGAAGGGAAGATTTCCAACTGTGAAATAAAAATCTGCGGCATACCTGGCATGGAGAATTTTGCGTAATTTAATTTACTGTATCCTTGGGGCGGAAATTTCGACGAACCTTTTGAGTAAGGAAAAGAAATGCATTTCGGTTTGTCTGCCATTGATTGTTGACTCGTTTGCATTGTTTCATCTTCACAACATGAATTGGTTGCCGTATTTCACAGTCTCAAGTTATCGGTTTCACGTCGTCACTACAGTATTTTAATCCAGACTTGCCAATTATATTTCAAGTATACAACTCTGATTGTTAATCCCTAGGTATAAAACCTTTCCCTTCTCCCCACACAGAAAGCTGATGAAAATGTTGTAATAAACATTCAATCAGTTTCTGCTATTTAATGATAAAGCGAACGTTGTTTAACGAGAAACCGTTAAACTATGTAATATGTTACCGCTTCCTGATAATTAAATTGAATGTATTCAACGATAAACACGAAATATCGTTAGAACCGGTTAATATTTAATGAAATTAGAATTCCCATAATGATAAGGTTAATATTTGTAAGTAGTCTCTTAATATTAGATTTACGGATATTTCTAGTACATCTATTTCTAGTATACATAATATACATTCAACAATAATATACATGGTTGAATTTAGAATAAAATACGTAATATTTTTAGTTATTATGAAAATGTAAAAATTGCATATAATAACGCAAGAAAAATTTTCTTTTGTAAGAAGGAGGACTTCTTGAAAAATTTTCTTGAGGTGTGATTATAGCGCTCGTTGTGCCATTAAACTTTTATCTGAAACATTTTTCTCTATCTCTAGTACTTTAAGAGATATATGTGAAAAAGTAAAAGTGTTGATTTCACTTTGGGATTCATTTTCACACTCTTAAAGATCGATTGCGCCTAAATGAAGCATACCATTATTCTTGTCTTGGATCAGTCTATAATCCTACAAAGTTTCATTCAAATCTGTGGAATGACAGTTCGCGGTGTTTCCTTGTAAGAAAAATAGGTATACATCATACAGAATTTAAAATTATAGAACCGAGAGGGAAATAGATTTGGGTATATTCATATCAGTCCATTAGTAAAAGTCGATAAAGATTGCTAGAAATAATGGCAATTGTTTTGGAAAATTTTGCTTTTGAAGTCCGAAATGCGTCAAATTGACGGGTCCCGTAAATCGAATGTTAATGGTGACTTGGAAAAATGATTAGAAGTGAAGCTGGAACTCCGTCTTTGAAGTAATAAAATTTGGTGAGTGGATGTAGAATCAATTCGATTTTTACCGATTGTGTGTCGCTTTCAAGGTGAATATGTTTAAAACACGATATGTTACAGAATGTGGTATTGGTATTAGTATTAATAAATGATGTACATACTAAGGAATAAAACAGTAAATGTCTTATATGCTAGTGAGAACGATTTTAGAACAAATTTACTTGTAAATCTACACGACCTTTGTTTTACTTCTGGTTTTTCTATATTTTGTGTATTCTGTTTTCTTACGGCCACATGGCAAGTAACAAGCGAACAGTTACGAATCGTACTATCTTTCTTTTTCCTTGTATTTGATTCTTTTAATATGTACAATTGAAGCGTTATTATTATTGCATACTTTGCAATATGAGATATACTATGCATTATATTAATAAATTTTACTTGTACAATAAAACCTGTGACATTACACGCAAAGTTGTCTCTTTACAGGCTAGCACGCCACAAATACCGCTACAGTTTCACTCAAATTTCCAGGGAAAAGACCAGGATTCTTCAAAGGAACCAGGGAACAGAAGGAGGAAAAAAGTAATAAAGCGAAATCCATGAAAATTAATTAACAAGGTCCGTTATGGCGTCTGAATCAGGAAGTCTAGTCGTTAGTCTCAGAAACCGTTATTGTTTTCGCACCGGACTTTGAGTAACTGCTTAATTATAGGTGATTAGTACGCTGAAGGGCAGCTCATTAGCAAGAACACCCTCTGGCACAGGTACAAATTACCGTATTATTAAAACTACCTTATAAGAAGCAACCACGCGGTACTTCCAGAAAGCTTAAAGTAATTAAAACGTATAATGGTTTAAGTTCACCACGTTTTCGGACATTCGTTGGTCGAGTGGAAAATGCTGAAAAGTTCGCGTCTCTTTTCAGTTGAAATATCCTTCTTAAATTAATGAGGAAATTTTTAAACTGAGGCAACGCTCGAAAGTCAGAGGGATATTTAACTGTGAAACGCAATTTTCCTTCCCAATGAAATCAGTCTGCTTTATTCGCGGGATTCTTTCTATTTGACAAGAGCAACCGCGGAAAATTTTGAGCACCACAAAACAAGAGTGATTAACAACAACGAGAAGAATTAATTACGGTTTACAAGTGGACTCTTCGTTACTATACATATGCACTAGAACATCATTATGTGAAGTGACTCTCACTGACTTTAATGAAATTTGGCAGACTCATATGTTCATATATACAACGATCAAAACCGAAATTATAGTCGCAGATGGACAACCTGTTATGAAAAAAATGTAGTTTGGAAAAATCATTTAGTCCGGGATATCTGAGTAACGGAGGATTTCAACGAGTACTATCGATAGTTTAGTGGAGGAAAGCATAGGAGATTGCTAATATTTTTTTATCGAATTCAAATCCTATAATATGTGAAATTCCTTTTAATTAATTGTATTACATTATTTTTTAACAATTAATTAAAAAGCTGAATAATTTTGATTATTTTTATTCATCGTCCTTATTCTTTCTTTACCTATTTAATTCAATAACTATACAGCTAATCATTCATTTTATTGACTATAATTACAAGTAATCAGACGAAACTAAAAACATATACATAGGTTGCATAAGCAAAGTAATTTTATTCTGTACCTGTACATGAATTTGGATGAATTTTTTCATAGAAACAATGGAAGCATAAGTGTAAATTACACCACAAAAATGTTTTGAAGTTCGGCTGATTGCATAAACATTTATAAATATATAAATCCTGTACAAAATTAATCTCATTTATATTATGGAAAACTTCCTTACCATTGTCTGTCAATTTTGTTGTAAACCATGCAAATCTAATCATTTTTTCATGAGCCGGAGCTTACAGCTGGTGATGTATTAATGAATATATTTTTATGGCATTGTACCGACTAGTAAGACTCCTATTATGGCGAATTAATTTTGTCGAAAGCTAATAAAATTTTTAATTTGCCGATAAAAAATATGTATCGCATGGTTAAGAATATGGGGCACATATGGGAATTGAAAAAAAATTTGTTCGCGTCATAGGATTTGAGTTCGAGAAAAAAATATGAGCGGTCTCCTACACTTTCCACTATGCCACCAATAATACTTGTTGGAATGCTCTATTACTCACAAGGGATGCTTAAGAACCCGGAAATTCAAAAAAATATGATACTCCATTGATAACACATACCTATTCGACCTATTTTATTCGACCGGTGATATATCTGACTAAACTATTTTTTCAAACTTTACAATTATTCTTGACATAAGTAGCTGGCCATTTTCGGCTATAATTCCAATTACGAATGTTGTATATGTAAACATATGTGTTGTATATGAGCCTGCCACATTTCATTAGAATCGGTGAGAGTCACTACTGACATTTCCCTTGAGATTGGTAGCTTTTCACGCGATATCAAGGTTGTGGCATGTTACTAGTATGCCAATAATTGGCAGCGCTGGTCGACATATAACATGTTAGAAGTCGCATAGTATTGCCTCAGTGGAATCAAATTTTGCTGATTAAAAAGAAGACGCGGATGCGAGATGGCAAGGTTCTTAGAACGGCGAGACGAAGCGAAGAAGCGAAGAACATAAGGTCATTAAGACCAAAAGCTGGAATAAAGAACAGCAGGAGAACGAAGAAAGAGAGTGATGAAGAGGGAGGGAGAGCAGAACAAGTTTTAAGAGGAGCGAAAGGAAGAAGGGCAGGTTTGAGAGATGTCGAGGGATCCTTGAGACTGGACAGTGGGGTGAAAAATGAGGGAAGGTTCTGGAGAATCCTGAAAATTAAACAGGAAGAAGTAGCATATCCTTAGAGACGGGTGCACAAAAGCAGAGGGTGCCGAAGTGTTCCTTAAATTTGCCAACGAGGAAGGCACAAGGTGTTTGTAATAAGAGTTCTTAAGACTAGGACCGCTGAACAGAGAGATGTAACGAAAAAGTCGGTTTAAGTTGCTGTCACTGGATATTTCGTCCTAGGCATGTTTATAACACGAGCGCGACGGTTGCGCTATTTTTGAGGATTAAGCACATAGAATTTAAGATACCTACCGTTAGTGTATGTCTCTTCTGAATTGAGGTTAGGTGTTGGTATACACTCTTATACCCAGAACTAACATTGTGTGAGTTCGTTAATAAAGTGTGGAAAAAAGGATGTTCGGGGCTATGTCTTCTCTAGATGTTGTCTTCTTCGTACATGATTTCGATCTGCCCGTTAGCCGTTGCCAATGTAGTGCACCACCCTTTCGAGTTCGTAAAAGAACTTGCTGATTGTTCTTCTTAAGTTTGGAAAAATGCCAATCAGCAATTCAGGATTTGTTAGGCACTCCTCCTCGAACCCTTAGAACAGCCGCTGAGAAGTGCTGTGATAATGTTTGCGAAGATGCCGGTAGCTGGCAACGTCAGGAAGTTCCTCCGGATTCTGACACTTTGGAAGTCCCCCTTTTACGACGCTTCTGCGGCTATTCAGGACGAGAAACAGTGAGATATTAAAAACGCCAAGTTATAAACAGCTCCTTCTCTCGCCAGGGCATAGACTAATCTTTTAATAACATAAGTATCGTAAAGCAAAATCCTAAACTCAAAAATAGTCTTCGTTCCGCTGTTATAAACCGCGTAAGAAGCGACGACCGTATTTAGTCATTGCGTTCCTCAACAGCAACTACAAAGAATTCGTATGACAAACAGTCAAAGATTAAGAGGATCATTATTATTGGACTGCTATCATAACTTCACTGCCTGCTGTTCGTATCGCTATCGGGGAACTAACATTTGAATAAATTGCGTATTAATCCGCCAAGGGAAGGAACACAGTAACTCCAAGTACAGGAATTACGGTCGCCCTTTAGCCATGCAGAAACCCAACCGGATCATGTATTAGCTTTTTCATTAATCACTGAATTCCTCGATCGAATTACGAAATCGTCTACGAAGGTTCTTAGAGATAAATAAAGATCTTACTCTAGCAATTGTTGTGCAATTATTCGCGAGAACACACAAAATACAGATTGAACCCTTCACGCGTAAGCTAGGTACAAATAATTGATGAGGCGAGCGCGCTCTCGGTTTTCCAGGAACCTTAACGAGACGCTAATGTAAGACTCCGCCATGTGCTCTCATTAATATAAATTAATAGGGAAGGGTTGAGGGTTAGGAGGTCGGAGAATATTGGAGCGAAGCAGGGATCGTAGTTTAGGCAAACTCCCGTGCCTCCACCCCATACATCAACTCTTGCGTCCCTGAGATCCGACTTTATCTTCTTCTGCCACCTCTACTGCCTCCTCAAGGTCGTATATACGCGATTTACTTCGCTTATCGTACTCTACGAGAGACGTTAGTTCTCGAAAACCATTTCACGATAAACGGGCTGATTAGGAGTTCTGTCTTCAGTTTGCTCGTTTTGTTCTTTGCCCTCGGAGAATCTGCTTCTGATCTGTCAGTTGTGGAATTTTTTAAGATTAAGACAAAAATTCGAGAATTGGAATTAGAGATAGACTGTGGACAGTCATGCAATTTATGATGTTAAGAAGGACAGCTTGTCACATTCACATTCAGTAATTTTTCAATATGGACGCGTTATGTTATTGTAACAAAAAGGAAGATCTATAATATGAGGTAATATAAATATAAAAAAAAATTACAAAGTATACTGTATATATAACTAGAAAATACAGTAACAAGAAGAGAGTAGCGTTTCAATTCTTTTTATATTTTGAGAAATATTAATTTTTAGAAAAATTGATTTTTGCAAAGAATAAAAAACTACTAATACTTTATCGCAATTGTAATACTTTAGAAATAAACTTCTGTATGGATAAATTCACGATAGTTCGATTGATTTTCCATTAAACGAAAACTGACACCATATACGTTTAGATATTTCCAAAAAAAATTTCAATAATCATTCTGCGCTCCTATGATTAAGTAAAATCCTGCAGAACAATTTTTATTATGCTCCTAAGGATATCTTATAATACATCCAACGTTGAAGCAGATATGCAGGTATGTAGATAAAAAGGAAAGAGTACATGGATGCTGGCAAGAAAGAAATTTCAAAAATTCGTGGAGAATCCGGTAAACGGAAACAAACGTATGAAGGCGGACCGTGTTGCGAAATGTATCAGAAATAACATCGGAGGCAGATGTAGAAAGAAAAGGGCTGGGAGTGGATAAAGGAGAAAATAAAAGCGGGTTGCAACGTTAAGGAAGGAAGACTGAAATTGCAGAGAGATTGTCATGCCACGCATTTTAGCTGGAATGAAAATTAAAGTTGTGAGCTACAAGGAAACGTGAATTAATGCGAAAGGAGATGGAAGGAGATGGGAATGGAGAAGAAAATGAAGAAACTGACGAACGAAGAAATGGGAAGTCGAAGTCCCGCCTGCATAACGGAGAACGCAGGAAAGAAAACAGAATTCTGAGGGAAACACGAGACAACGACATACAAAACGTTGTGCTAGAAGATGCGACATATCAGTGATATCCTGCTAAGGATGAAGTCAACCGTAAGATGGAAGGACAAGTAGTTGAGAGGTACTGATAGTCAAGGCATATATAGAGTTTGAATCAACGCATGCCGATAAAACAACAGAAACGTTTGCAGTAGATATTGAATTTCTTGCTTTCGGTGTCTTACCGAAGGTCACTACTACTAAATACAGGGTGTTAATCTACCTCTGGGCCAAAATGAAATGGGGCGTTCTAGGCGTTGAAATAACACGAAAATCAAGAGTGACGAAATTTCGTTAAACGCTTCGTTAAGCGCAAAAGAAGAGAGAAAAGAATACAATTTAGGGGCGGTGTAAATTATGACTGATTCGTGCACGTGTGTTGTGTACATTTTTGTGGACCTTGCGGACGGGACAATCCTGTTGCGAGCGTATTATTCAATAAATATTCGCGGACGGGACAATCGCGATTTAAATGCGTGTGGGTGCTTCACTTTTGGGCAGTGTACTATCTGCTTTAAGAGATTATTGACCCTCTCTACTCGAAAATCCCAATGGGCGAGATTTGACATGCTTTTGTGGATTCTGCGAGTAAGCAGGTTTAATGTCACTCATCATTCGTTTCATACTTTTTGGAAAGTGACTGAAGTTTTGATTTTGCATTACCCGTGACAAATAAGTTTTCCTGCGCCCCACGATGTAAGCGTTATAACGCATGTCGATACGATCCTGGGTTCGCCTGTGCGCGGCCAGCTTAACGGACGGCGCTGTAGCCGGATTGGCTAATTTGGGCAATCTTTAACTGCTAATAACTAATTAACGAAGTGTGTAACGAAATTTCGTCACTCCTGATTTTCGTCTTATTTCAACGCCTAGAACCCCCCATTTAATTTCGGCCCAGAGGCAGATTAACACCCTATATATCTGAAGAGCATAAAATAGTATTAAATAAACTTGTTTCATACAACTATCTACTACAATAGTCTGGTATCTTATAAACATAAACTGTGCAATTCATTTAAGCAAGAGTTTATTATTTATTATTTATTGATTTAAGCAATCCACAAATTATCATTCCTACTAATAAGGGAACACCGTGAACTGACAATTACAGATTTGAATGAAACTTTGTGGGATTATAGAGTGATCCAAGACAAGAATAACGGTATGCTTCATTTGGGCTCAATCGTCCTTTAAGGGTGTGAAAACTAACCCCAAAGTCAAATTGACACTTCCTTTTTTTTGCGTATATCTCTTAAAGTACAAGAGATAGAGAAAAATATTTTAGACAAAATTTTAATGGTATAACGAGCGCTACAATTTTACCTTAAGAAAATTCTTTAAAAAGTCGTTGTTGTTGAAAAAACAATTTTTTTCGTGTTATTTAAAAAAATTTTACATTTTCATAATCACTAAAAATATTACGTATTTTATTCGGAAATCATACATGTATGTTAGTTTTACTATGCAGCATAGACTTATCTAAATACACGACGTAACGAACACCGTGCGCGCGATTGCAGCCCGACAACACACAGTAAGTTATATACTCGGATTTTTCTCGTTAAAGGTCATAATATATAATTATTACGAGTATGATAACATAAAAATAGAAAAATAGAAAATATTATATGAAGATCGAAGCCACATCACATACATTACGCTATGTTGAATATATACATAAGTAAACATTTGTTTCATATTGATTTAGCATTTTAATCTACTTTGAATATAAGTATACATGTATTTCACTCATACATGTATTTCAGTATACATAATTTTCACAAAGATGATGTTCATTAAAAAAATATTCTGTACATAAATACATTTTACACCAAGGACATCTTATAATAGCAGGCTTATTACACAGCTCTCAACGAGGCAGAGTATGTACTACTTCGAAAAATTTGTAACAGAAATTTACTGAATTTTGAAATTGTTCCAACCATTGTTCAAATTATCCACTTTTATCCCAAGGGTATTTAAATAATTCCCAAAATCTCGGAGAAGACAATTGGTTGTGTGTAAGAGATTACAGTTTCATGGCGTTATTTCGTAGATATAAATTTACATTAACATCGTATAGTAAAACCCGATCTAAAATAGTTCTCGCAAAATTTTTCCATGCTTGGAGACCGAAACCATCCAGCGGTTGTATCAAACCTGTTGTTCTTTTCGTTATAGTTAACGCAATAAGTTCTTTGTCAGCAGGAATAGTTTGCTGAAAGGTGGAAGGGCAATGGCCACTCCACGAATCAAGTAGCAAAACACTTTAACATCTCACCATTTCAACATTTGGCTTACCGAAGTCTTTTTACCAACGACTGGATCTCAAGTTCCCAGATTTTGGAACAGTAATAAACACAGTAGTCGATCTAAATAAGTTTTCTTCTACTCTAGGTCCAAATTCTCCATCATCTTCTTTTAATACTATAAATAAGGGTGATAGTAATTGACCACTTGCGGAAATCGTAGGAAGAATCGTACAACTATGTGTAGTTGAGGATAGTGACTGCACGGATGCTTCTACGGTCTTAACATCACAATGCCGTAGCGTACGATCAGAATGAATTTCTAAATTAAATTCACTCTCATCAACGTTGTGAACATTATTTGGTTGGTACATAGCAATGTGTGATTTTACCCGGTTTACGAATTCGGTGGACGTCACTTGTAAATGTTCGTTGTCTCACTGCGCGGAACAACTGATGAATTTTGTAACCTTCTTTGAAACGATGTTGTGCGCTATTTTGAAATTCATGATCCAGCTTTAAATTCTGGAAGATTAACGCCTTCCTATAGCGCCCATTCTTTTATCGGTACAGTTGTTTGATTGATTCAACTTTCTTGAATCTATGTTGCACACTGTCAAGACTCCTGCGCTTTGTTTTGCCGCTCTTCCAAAACTCAGCAGCTGAACAGTTTATAACTAAAGTCTACGTTACCACTTTCACCTGGGACATACGTGTCATCGAATTCATTGGTAGTAAATATTTCTCGATATTATCGTCATCAACAAACTCACATTCTTGAGGTCACATTAGATCTCCGTATTCCAGGATTGTATCATACTCGGTTTTAAACGAAGCGTCATTCGTATTATTAACTATCATAGTATGTATAATTTCCGATAGTTCGGCTTCCCTATGATTAATAGGAGATGGTGGTATATGGCATGTATGTAGAGCTGTTACCAGTAAATTAATTACGCTTGCCGGATTTATGTGCACCATTTTATCGATAACTAACCTTACGTATAGTTGAAAGAGTTACACTGACGATGAATTGCAGTGGCGAAGACTGGGTATTTATAAGAAGCCAAGAAGTGTTGTATGCCAACGCATAATATTATTTTAAGTTAAAACAACGCTGCCTGCTCATCCTCCATAAATCAAACTCCAGTAAATATTCCACAATTCTTTCTCCGTTAATCAATGATTTCATTCTCACAAGTCATTTTCGAACTATGTGTTGTTGGGCCGCAATCGCGCGCACGGTGTACGTTACGTCGTATATTTAGATAAGTCGGTGATGCATAGCAAAAATAACATACATGGTTGAATTTAGAATAAAATATGTGATATTTTTAGTTATTATGAAAATGTAAAAATTGTTTAATATAACGCGAGAAAAATTGTTTGTTTCAACAAGGAAGGCTTTTCAAAAAATTCTCTTAAGGGAAAATTGTAGCGCTCATTATACCATTAAACTTTTGTCTTAAATATTTTTCTCTGTCTCTAGTATCTTAAGAGATATACGTGAAAAAGTGGAAGTATCGATTTCACTTTGGGGTTAGTTTTCACACCCTTAAAGGGCGATTGGCCCAAACGAAGCATACCGTTATTCTTGTCTTGGATCACTCTATAATCGCACAAAGTTTCATTCAAATCCGTGATTGTCAGTTCGCGATGTTCCCTTGAAAGATCTGTAAAGGATTCGACAATTATAAACAGTGTATAATGAATTCGCATAAGAATTTGCTACCCATTGATCAGAATCAATAAAAAACATCATTTGATCAATAGATACGTGACGGATTGAAAATTCTCCAAAGATCTCCAGTTTTCTTAATTTTTACCTGAGACTGACAATTACCGAATGTATTAAACGATTGACAGACCACTGAAGACACTTGTTTATTAGAGCTGTATAGAAGAATTATTTAACTGAATAATTAATCACTATTAATAATTTAATGTAATAAAGCACAGAATTATATTAAACTTTATTTTATTTCACCCCTTTAGTGTACATAATATTACATTGGAAACCAAAACTTCAAATACATTACAAAGTAATTATTATTTCAGATTCAAAGTCAGTTCAATATTGGCAAATTAATCATCAATTTTTATTAGCAGCTTCAATCTTATTCCAAGGTTTTTCTGTTCCAAAATATCGAGACCGCTGCTTGCGAAATAAACGTTCTTGGTTACGGCTTTTTCAGTTTTCGAAAATCGCTGGATCGACCTCGAACGTGTTAACTGCGAGTAAGGAAAGTGCAAGGTTCACATATTCGCCCTGCAATTTCTAATAAGGTTTTTCTTTCCTTGCTTGCAAATATTTTCGGTCAAGGTGAATTTTATGGAGTTTCGTTTTCGGAGATACCCCACATCTTGTGTAAAACGATGACTGATATCTATGGATATATGATATAACAGGAGTACCTGTTTACTGCTTTTATTAGCTGATCGGGATTAGAGATGGGAAAAGAGGAACATTCATCGATTGCAGAAAAATTATACTCTGAATTGTACTATTAAAATTAAATGAAAACAACAATAGGTTCAGATAAGTGACTCTGAAGTTTTATATCAAAGTTTTAATTACTCAAGAATCATAGGCAAACAATGTGTCGTATATTAATTTAAATCTTGAAACTAAACTGGGATAAGAAAACGAAGCAAATCGAATTTCTAACACCTGCGACCAATTTCGTACGAGAAATTTCGCACGAAAGAAGACTTTCAGCACAAATCTTTGAAGTCGAGCCACGCCATACGTATTCTCTTTGTCCGTGGGAGCTTTGCGCCGAAAATACGTTTTGTTGTTTTCATTCCATGCACCTATTGGTTTTCAAAGTTCTCTAGCGGAAAAACAGCCAAGCGTAGCCTACTGATTTTACCTTTTCTTTGAATCATTTCGCAATGCCGTTTGTTTTATTTAGATTCAAGGCAGAGTGTATAGGTAAAATAGGATGAATAACGTCTCCTGTTTATTTTGCAGCTTAACACAAAACAATATATATATATATATATATATATATAATCTGAAGATATATTTAATTTTTACAATCAATTTATCTAACTCTCTTTCTCTCGTATCTTGCTTACTCTGTTCTCTTTTTCCTTATGACTCGCTCTCTCTCTGATGTGCTCTTTTTAACTTGTTCTTCTGATTCCCTCATATCAACTAACTCATTTCGACTCCAGACACACTTTATATACACAACACAAAAAATACTACATACGACACTCTCTTTAGAACATATAAACTATAAGCTATCTAATGTCACACTAGACAAAGTATCCGCGTACATCAGATTCACTCTTCCTCTCTTATACATAAAACCAACACTCACAAATTCAACAAAAAGAGGATTCCATATGTATACAGGATGTTCGGACGAGGTTGGGCCAAAATTGAAGGAGTAACTCTATGAGACATTCTAAGACGAAAATCAAGAGTAACAATTTTGCGTTTGCGGCCTTGTTTATGAGTTATAATTAGTTAAACAAATTGCTTAGACCGGACCATTTGCCGCCTGAGAGCAAAACTGCGTATGGAATACGACTTACCTCTGAACAGCTTCAGAAATGCACGTTCATACTCAACACTCACACATGATTCCGTGACACATTTTAAAGCAGAATCGTAGAATCGTATCATTAAACCTAGCTACTCGACAATCCACAGTCTAACCAAATGTAGTCACCATTTCTGTATCTTTTTCCCTTCTACTTGACCTTGTGGTGTGCAGAGATATTTTCGACGTCACGTTGGAAATCTGTAACACTAACAACAATTGGAAGAATCCTATCCGTATCTCCTTTTTGTGGAATCAAGGGATCGAGTTTTGGGTGCACCAGTGCTGTTTTCTCAGTGAATATTCCTGTCGTAACCACTAATTGTGGATAAACCGCTCTCTGTTTGCTTGTTCATCGCCGCCCGGACGCGTCAACGTAAGTAAACACAGTGGCAACGATGAGCAAACACCAAATGAGTACCACTATCTAGGCACTAGATTTTACCAGGGGCATCACCCTACGGGGTAAGCATGTTAATTGTAGCGGATCCGTGGGTGAAGCGCCTTGAATACACGCATCGAGTTACTTGATGGCCGATGAGCAATACACCAAGGCTGCTTAAGGAAATTCTCGGATCCTCAACGAACCAGCAATTTCTGCAGTGGAGGTGTGATTAAAGCGCTTCTCCAGATTCTGCTACAACAAAAATTGCGGCAAATCCATTGGCGCGGATTGACAGCTGGTTAATTATGTAAGTATTGTATAGCAAACTGAAGAACAACATTATTGATTTGAGAATGTATTCCAGCACATTGTAAATTTAAATTATTAAAATAATTTTATTTTGTCGATGAATATTGGAAATGGCGTTTAAAAACTGAATAAAATAAACTCTCATTTAAAATACTTTAATATCCTATTTTCACGAACGTAGTGGTCGACGAAGTGGTCAAAATTCTTACAACCCTGTCCGGGTCCGTTAGCTCTTTTGTTCTGTATCTTAACATTTTCTTACTTTTGAAGAATTGCTAGATGTGGTTTCGGTTCTTGGAAGAAACCCTTCAGAAAGTACGTCAAGAGAAAGCTGGTTATTTGGTTAATTTTTGCATCGTAACATTTCCGTTTTCAAATTCTGTCATTAAAATAACAAAGTTTAAATGAAACCACGGATTAAAATTTAGGTAACGATCACATCATTGTACTCAATATCTGATCTAAGCATAAAAGAAAGAGAATGTAGAAGAATTAGTGCCGTTCTAGGATCTATAAAACTTTATCAGTTTCGTTGAGATAAGAAACAAGTATATTACGCGCTGAAACCTTTCCAATAACACGAGGCGATTCCTTCGGCTAACAAACGAAAAGGAAGATAAATTCAGCCCCCTGAAAGCTGCACATTTCTCACAAAAATTGGCCTTTATGTGGAGTTATAGTTAGACGATAGACCTTCCTGTCGGAATATCGTTGTAATTGAGAACAGGTTTCTCCTTCGTGCTCATTGAACACATCTCTCAAAATCAGTACATAGTAGTCGTTACTAAATATCTAGATATTTTAGAGCTCGAAACGCGCTCGAAATTATTACCGATATAATCGAGCTGCATCCGACATAAGAGAACGTTGGCGAGCGTGACATTCGACCGTTTGTAAATCTCGCAAAGAAGCCCTGTCTAGGAGGTGTAAAGGGCCATTTATAATGTGTGGGTGCTGAGTAAGTTGGTAGCATGTAAATCGTTCCTTCCACCTTCCTTCGCCTACCATTTTATCAGCTAAATATACTACTATCTAGTAGCTCCAGCCCCGGATAGCCTGATTCTCTGTAAACGTGCCGCTGTTCGACATAATTATACGCAGTTTATCACAGTTATGTCTGGCATCGCGATAGGAACACGGCGAAAATTGTCTGTGTAGCTGGGGAGCGTGTTTGGGGAGATACAGTAGGTAACTACGAGTCGATTGTATCATCGTGCTTCCAGGAAATTGCCATACAATTATTGTCAACGCATTCCAACCACCCCTGGTATTCGTTTTATTAACTACTGTAGGATCGGCGTTTGCTGATTGCGGTATGAGTTTACTAAAAAACCTAGGAGAAAGGGAATTGCTGATAGTTTAGTGGTTAAAGCAGTTGCCTGGCAAGCAAAAGATCATCCCGAGTTCGATTCCCGTTCTAGGCAATCTGAGCGGCCGACTCTTTATCTCCTACCATTCGGGAACTCTTTCGGGATAGCGTACGATTGTGAATTGTGTAATGTATTCGCGAATCGTGTTCTATCGAAGACGTGGTAGAGAATGGCCACACAGTGTCAGGATGGCCAAGTGTAGGATCGGCGTCTGGTGATCGCGGTATAGGTTTATTAAACAGCATAGGAGAAAGGAAGTTATCGGTGGAGTTTTGGATAGCTTAGCGATTAAAGCAAGCGAAAGATCCCGGTGTAGGCAACCCGAATGGCCGATTGTTTTTCTTCGACACTATTGTCATTTATTGTAAGAAATTTTTCCATAGAGACCCATTGACCGTATTGACCCTTCTTGTCAGAAAAGCGAGTAATCTAACAACATCCCCTGCTTCCCATGCTGCAAAAGATAGGCTAACTTCATTTGCTTCTTGTAGTAAAAAATTGTCAGTCATAGTAAAAGAGTCGTCGAGCAACTATCATCTAGCTCGAATTGTATCAACGCGAGGTTGTAACATCGAATTATTGTAGCATCTATTATTTATATTAATAAAGAAAATACTTGAGTGATTTTCTTCATATTATTATCCAAACTTGGTATATGAACGCATCGTAGTATAACGTGGACGTAATGACGAGCGTAGTTCAATACGTGACCGTTGTTCCGTCCTACGCAACAACAGAGGGAAGTTTTCCTTGCCAGATTTACGACATTAATGCTATTTTTGAGGATGCTGAAACTTTAACCTTTTTCTGTTTGTCTTCAAACCCTCTTAACGTCCATAGAGGGACAAAAGTCTTAATTTTCGAGTCAGTCGTGTTTCCTCACGCCAAGTCCGTGTCGTAAATAAGGGATTTTCAATAGGCCTGGCGCCAAGCCGATACCCGCACTCGAGAGGGTACATGGGCCCAGCGGAATTTTCTCCTCGTCGCCTAAATTCAGGAAACCTTCCCTCTCCGAGTGGCTCGCCCCACCCTCGTTCTCGAAACGCGGGCTAAGGGCCCAAAAACGGGGGTAGGCAGTACTCAGGGCGTACGCTGATTGGAATTTTTTGACTTCAACCAATCGGCGTATCGTCTTGAGGTATGCAGGAGTGAACATTCGAACTCCTCCGTATAAAATCCGAGTCACTTCAGCTCCGCGTATCTATCTATAACGCATTCTATAACGCATTCTATAACGCACCTTATAACGTAAGATCTATAACACAATATCTATAACGCAATCTCAACATACACGTCATATTCAATCTATACGTTCACATCATGCATCTCAATCTAAGTACATCATTTCATCCCAGTTAAGGTAATTAGTTTTACATTAACCAACGTCCGCTGTCAACGTCGCGACCGAGCGTAAATGGAATTTACGACCCCATCAAATTCATCAACAAGTGACTTGGACGTAACAACCGTATTACACAAATATTTTCTGCTTGGTCTGAGTATAGCTATCGTTTCATCCGTATCGATAGTATCACCGATGTAACGCGATCATATCGCTCCTGAAATGATCATGTGTGTTACCTGACTTGATATTTCCTTCGCCTGTCACACAATGTTAGACACTTTCTCTCCCTTTTTACAACCTTCACGCAGCGATTCCTATATTGATACCGATCGTATATGTAATTCAGTGAGAATATTCAGACGGCGTTTCTCGTAAAATTCGTAATCACGATTTTGATTTTGCGAATCGTTTACCAGTCGGTTGTCGACGACTTCCTTCGAATTAAAGTACCTGACAAACCATATGAACGAATGGTAGCTTTCAGACAGAATCATCCATTCGTAGTAGCAACATAAACATAGAACGATTTAACACTTTCACGCACTTGTTGTTATCATTTACTGTAATAAGACGGTTAAATTACGTTATCTATATAAATAGTATATAATAAATAATAAACTATAAATATGTAAATATACTTATTATTAGAACTTAGAAAAAAAAACGATTTAATTGAGTCACAAATATATTTATCAATTTATTATATTAGAGTACTTAACATCTCATATCGCATTTTAGTTTGAATACCTCTGTTATGATAGAACGTCTAACATGTCACTACTCTTTTTATAAACAAATTATCATACGAGTTATGGTCGTTTTGTTTGCCTCAACCGTATTTTTGTATACGTAAATAAGTATGATGAATCTTTTGACACGTTTGTTTCTTTTAATCGTTTTAAGCGAATCCTTTCTTGGCTGCCTTTTCCTTCGCAATAGCTTTCGTTAATTATCTCAACCTCTATAAATAAATTTATATTTTCCCTCTGTAACCTAAACATTATACGCCAAAGGATCTTTCTGCGAAATAATAAGTAAACAAATAAATAAACCTTCAATTTAGTTCTGATAGGTTCAAGAAGCCAGCCAAATATTTAGTATATGTAATTTGTATGATCCTACTTTAGAAGCAGATGCCGTTCCTTGAAATGTATCGCACATCTTTCAGCTTGTCAGATATCATTACAATCAAGCATGAAGCGTTTATTGTACGTGTTCTCTCATTATCTCGCGCCGCGTCTGATCTTACCGGGATGACATTCTAGCTACAGTAGTCGGGTTCAAAAGACGAAGTCTTAATAGGGAAGCAACCGTTAAAGTGGTTATCTGCACATCTTCATGCGTACATCGTGTTCAGTCAGGAATGGTTCAGCATTTTTCGGCTGAAACTTGCTTCTGCCTTTTGTCTCATTATCACCTTGGCCAAAATAGGGCACACCTCGTTCAGCAACAACGGTTGAAATCACGCGCGACGTATACTACCGTGCAAATGTACACGGTATGTCTGAAAAGTGACGAGACTCTCAGTATGTAAATTCAAAGGTTAATGATATTTGTAAAAATCGTTCATTTTATTCAAAATCTGTTCCTTCGGCATCAATACACCGTTGGGCACTGTCAACTAATGCAAGAATAGATTTTTGGAGATCTGTTATCTGAATCGGCTTGAGTATCGTTGTCACAGCTACTTGTATGGTTAAAATATCGTCATAGCGAGGCCCTTTCATTGGTATTTTTAATTTGGAAAATAAGGAATAGTCGCAGGGAACCAAGTTGGAAAAATACAGTGAAAAAACACTGCTATATGTTTTTTGGTCAAAAAATCTGTTACGGCCACGGTTCGATAAGTAGGTGCATTGTCATGAAAAATAATACATCTCCCTGGCGATAAATATTCTGTTCTTTTTCAAATAATTCACTACCTCAAACGTTTAAAAACACTTAAATAATAACCACCATTCACTAAGAGTCGGTTGTCAATCTTTGACGCACCTTTTCAACAAGGTTTGTCGTCGTCTTCAGATGATCCGGTCATTTGTTGCCTTCCATGCCTCCTCTAAATCTTCCAAACCACTCAAAAACATGTGTACGAGTTAAACAACCGTTAGCGACAATATTTTTTAATATCTGATGTGTTTTAGTTGCAGTTTTACCAAGTTTGACACAAAATTTAATACAGGAGGGATACAAATTAAAGAAATGGATTGTTGTACTTTTTGGTACTCGTAAAGAATGAGTTTTAAAGCAGAAGACCGAAAGGAAGTAATTTATCAATGTAAAGGTTCAAATAACTTTCATAAAACTTATACCTCTTTTACTAAACTATTAGATCCATTAAATCTGCTAAGAATGGTTAAACTTACATAAGATCCACAAATATGTAGGAAATCATTTTTTAGAAGTCCTCCATTTAAGAACAACAACTCTGAAGACCCAGCTTACATAAATTCATATACCAATTATATAATGTAGGAAAATTCTACTTTTACTTAATTATTTATTAGAGTACAGATGACAGGGCTCAGGTGTGAATAAAATAAAGTGAAGTGCTTAGAATATTAATAATATATATGTATTTAAAAGAATTTAATAGTAACAACTTAAACGACTTTAAAACTTAACAACTTCAACGTTCTTACTTCCTTTACAGTCAAACTCTTTCTGCCCTCACAGTCAAAACCTTTCTGCCACGCGCCCGTCGTATATTCTTTCAAACATTCGAACCTTTCTCACTCGTTGTATTCGATCACGTTCGCCAAAAATTCCTCAGTTGTGTCGTTTTCTCAAGTGTATATCTTTCACGTCTTAGAAACACTCGAGTCCAAACATTCTACGTACACACGGCTATCGCTCAACTCAAGCATGCTGGACATTTTCCTAAAATCGTATCCACTCGATTACATCACATCCATTCCTATAATAATACCATAATCATTGTAAAAATATACATACATAAAATCTTAATTTTTATTATTCGCCTGTAAAACAAAGATTTTTAGGGTATAGAGACATCTTCTGTAATAAATTGAAGTTAATTCTTTAAAATTTATAACTTAACACATGATTGTCACTTTCTAATAACTCTTTCTAGCTTCATACTAAACTTGTTAGGTGTTTAAAATTTTATATTTCATTAAACTATTATCAAGTATTAAGTAAATGTTTTTTATTCAGTTGCTGTTAGTTATATTCCTTTGATTATTGTTAAGATAAATAAAAACGTCCCAGATTGGAACCTTTACCCTACATGCTCCTTGTATTAATTCTAAGATTCGGTTCGGTTAAATAGTTCGTTTCATGAATTATAAATTAGAAGATAAAGTCAAACGTGTAATAAATATTTAAAAATCGATGGATTAACTTAACTGACTTGCAAGTCTCGCGTTACTTTTATGAGAAAGCTGTTTTTGAAGGAGTGAAACCTGTTTAAATTCAAATCAGCATAATTATCGCCAGACAGTTTCACGGAAGAAAGTATACTTAATTAAGGTCTTTAATTGGAGATCGGATTCTGCTGTTTTATTCGAAGATAAATACGACTCTTTCTCAGAGAACAGAAATGTTTCTCTCCCTTCATTTTGAGTATTCGTCCATCTTCCCTTCATTTCTTTGTTTCCTTTTCATATCCACTTTGAAACGAGAGCAAACAGCAGATTAATGAGTAAACATCATGAAAGGGCATTTTCGCAAACGTTGGATTGGAAACGAAGGGAGCAGTCATACGTAAGCATGACACGTTAAACGTATGCTAATAAGGATCCGTGTTTATCGAAAGCAGCCCAAAGAAGAATATTATGCTAGGAAAATTTACTTTCCGTTTAATGTCTGTGTTGCGCGGATATGCAGACAGAATTATATTTGGCAAACCGAGGCTTCTTGTGTGGTTCAACGAGAGAATTTGCCTTCTCCTTTTCCGGCACGCAATATTACGCGAAATCCCGGTAACGACGGCAAACGAGAAGCAAACAGTGGAAACTGACCAAAAGCTGCGCTTAACCTTCGGAGTGCGGTCTCCCACTTTCCGGTATTGGGGTCTTTTGTGAACCACGCGGATGTTTCACCTATAGAAGATTGCAATTTTCGACAGATATATTACCAATCAAAAGTTTGGAATCGCTTTCAGAATGACAGTCATCTTAAATCTGAGACAATTTATTGTTCCTTTAAAATTAACATTGCTAATTTTAACAGCAGTTTCTTTTACCGCAATAGACTTTTCATGAAAGAGCATTTTGAGATGCCATAATTTCAAACTTCATTTCTTCTAAATTCAGATGTTTCTTAAAACCTCTGGGTGATTTCAAACCTTTAGCCGGTGGTGAACATACACTGTTTGGGCATCCATGGGTCCATTTTGTTTTCAGCATTGCTGCCATGCGAATCGCACAATGCAACAAGGAAAGCGAGTGAGAAACACGATGAGCGACTTCTTATTGGTGGAAGCGTGTAACGAAGGAGATATGAATCGTTTATTTTGAAAGTGGCCTAAGTCCATTTTCCAAAAAAATCGAGTTAGCTACCTTAACAGTTATATTTTTACATGATCTTTTCAGTTTGAAGCAAATTATTACTAATATATTTAAAATTATTAAGATTTTGTTACATGAAAATTTGCTGGTCAATGAAATGATTAAAAAGTTTATTTTGAAAGTGGTCTAACTCCTTTCCTGGTAAGACAACGCATATTATTCACTTAATAATTGCCATTATTTTAATAGGAACTGTAATAGGAAAAATAATTTACTGTTGGTCCCCCAAGATTATTATACTATCATTAAAAAGTACCATAGAAGTAATAGCTTTATTCTAAATAAAATGAAACAAGAGGATTTTGTATCAACAAAATTATTAGAAGACGCAATTTTTAAAAGGGTAAAGAATTCTAACGGAGAATCAATAAACTGGTTAAAAATATGTTGGGTGCGTTTTGTGAGAAATGAGCCATATAAAATTTTCTATAAGACATCAATGAATGAGAATGAAAATTTTAAAGTCCTAAATTTATTACCACGTCGAGATAGACCAAGAAAGTTCGAAAATATTGTATTGACACCACTGTATAAAAATATCAGACAAATTACAACAGCAAAATTCAAGGACATAATTGACCTATTATGATATATACCACCGGAACATCATAATTTCTTCAAATCCCTTTCACACACACAAAATGTAGACGAATAGTAAATTGTTTTGTAATAAATTTTTTAAATGTTTTTTATGTTCTGTACGTTATGTAGTTAAAAAATGTTTTGAATCGCATAAATTAAGTTTCCGAAGTGTTTTAAAAATATGTAAAATAAATTAAGTATTCTTTTTTCAATTTGAAGCATCTTAAATTATGTTGAATGGACTTGGGCACCTTAAAATTTTATAATGAATCTGGATGTTAATTTTGAAAGTGGCCTAACTCCATTCTTGATAAGAAAACGCATATTATTCACTTAATAATTGCCACTATTTTAATAGGAACCATAAATTTAACACCCTTAGATACACTTAAGCAGTATGACTCATTAGTATCCTATACGTATATTTTTTAATTCATTGAAACGTAAACCCTTAAATATCTCGATTTGAAGATAAATGGAGTTAGGCCACTTTCAAAATAAACGGCTCATATACAAGCATACGTCCTTCTTACCTCCCTATTGCAGGTTAACAATTATTAACAACCGTAAGTACTATGTCCGGGAAAAGTTGGCTAGCAAAAAGATTACGAGTCTGATTGGCTCTGGTTTTTATAAGCCCACCTCTCTTAACACCACTATAACAATATGGTACGTATTTTCACCATTGACCAAAACGATAACATCGATGAATCGGATTGGATGTCAACGCGTGACAATACTTTTTTAAATTTTACATACTTACATATGTTATTGTTCATACATAATATAATATTGTTTATTTATTCCGAATCGTATTATATTGCATGAATTATATCCAACTTTAAAGCATTAGTACACACATTTTCATAGGTTTTCACAGCTAATTTTTGTACAACCGGAATAACGAACAATTTTACGAAAAAATTGTCGGGGAAGTTTGAGAAGTATTTCAACAAAATTTAATCAAAGTTAGTAAAATTATTCTTCTAAATATATTTACTGTATCACTCGTAAAGTAAAAAGAAAAACTGGAAGAAGCGACCAACATAGCGATTAATCGAAAAAAACCTAATTTAAATACGTACTTTCCAAAGCAGGTGCCATTGTAAATAACAAATTATCATTTATACAATAAAAAAAACAACTGTTCTTCTCCTATAACAAATGTCAAGTGACCCTTTACTCTTTCGGAAATGACTTAATACTTGGCTTGTAAAACATAACTTGTAAAACAAGTCTCCAAAGCCCATTTTTGCTGACAGAAAAATAAATTTTCCAAATTTACCAATTCTTGTCTATGAGACAACGCACTCTGCGTTATCGTTCTTGTTCCTTTTTTCCATCTCGCCTGTCTTCGATATTGTTCACTCTTTTCAATTTCTGTATTCCTTTTCCTCTTTTTTCATCCGTCGCCCCGCCACTCTCTTCAAATTGGACGATGCTTTTGAAGCTTCGCATAGCGAGCTTATTCGGATCGACTTTCCCGTTTTATACGTCACCGTAATCCGACGTGACATCAGAAGCTGGCGAATTAAGCAATGCATCACTCATAAAACACAGTCGTGAATGAATACGAATGTTCGCTTATTTGGTTGTGTACACATACAAACGGGGATTCGTCCTGACGGACGGGCGCAAGGGATTCCCGGATAATGCTTCATCTGGGAATTAGAAAAGAAGTAGCTGCAGTTCGACAAAGAATTTGAATCGTTTGTACCTCAGTCACATCCTTTTACCTCTACAAATGCTGCTGTCAGTTTGTCCTGAGACAGAATACTAAGCTGCCTTCATTACATTTTAACTGTGGCACGACTAGTATAACTTTATTGGCACCAAGCGACACGTTGATGTACAGTAACAGACAAAAGTTTAAGACCAAAGAGTCAAAGAAATGAAACTATTTATATGATAAGGAATAGCATAATAAACAAAATTTGTATTCTGTGCTAATCAATAGATAGTATTCAACCGCAATAACAACAAAAATAAATGTACAGACAATATTTGAAGACTATAAAGCTATGTTCTACGTTGTTCCTCGTTTTAGACGTTTGTCCGCTACTGTACATACTGCGCATTGTTAGAGGGGACTAACGAATGTTGGATTCCGATGTTGGAAAAAAGAAGGTGAAACTCATGAAATCACCACCTATAGACACTGCACGAGTTATCAGTATTACTATAGAATTAAAGGAAGATACTATTAAAAAATACCATTATGTAAGAGGAACCAGATAATCAGGGATGACGATGGCCAGAGTGGCCATTAGGGCCCCCATAAATCAGAGATCCTCAATAAGGGTTGGGACCAAGTACGCGCGAGACTCGGTGACGGCCGTTAACACTTTCCAGGCCCGCACCAACGGCGGGTTTGTTTTTCGGCAAAGTGCCAAGTGGTGATGTGCCCATAAAAGCATGGGAAAAAGGGCACAGTTAGTAAGTAAGACAGCAACCGTATTTTACGAACGAAAGGCTATTTTGTAAAGAAATAAAGTAACCCTCACAATTAGATCTAAAGGAAACTGGAAAACTGCAGTTTTGTAATCCTTATCACTCATTAATTCTGTCGATCCGCATGATTTACATCCTTATGCATTTCGGTAACAAAGAACAAAAGGCAGATGGAAAATCCACCATTTCATGTAGAAAATAAGGGGAAGAAGAGCTGCAGCAGTTGCGATGACACAAAAAGAATTGAAGGACACAATGCCTGGGAAACATAATCGCGAACGTAATCTGGCGATCCTCGTCCAAACATCAGTTTATCCGGATTCAGAGATGTTTGGACCCTCCACTTTCATTAGACCACACGATGCCGTGTAATTGGAACGTAGAATCGCGTTACCGGTGTAATGAATCGTAGCTACTGCTGGAGTGGAGCGTATTTCCGGAAGGCATGTTGCCTTCATTTGAACGAAATTGGAATTATAACTTATCGACGTCATCTGTTTCGCTTCGTAGGACTTCGCCTAGTGTATTCTTTTCGAACACATATGAACCAGAAATTGAATCGGTATTACAAACACCATATGATACCGGTATTTTTAGTCAGTCATTTAATTGCCGCTAACGAAACCGATTGTTTCAAATACCAGTACGATGGCATCAAAAAGATGCTACACCGGTATAACCGCATTTTGATATGACTGCCGTATAATATCGGTAAACGTTTTAAGAAAAATGAAAGATGAATCATGAATTGAAGCTGAAAGATTCGAAGAACATAGCTTTAGAAATATAGTGGCTGCATGTTCAGTGTAATTAGGGAGGTGATGATTTATTTTTTACCTATTCAATCTTAGAGGTGAATTCCTTGATTTCGATATTTTTGCTGGTATGGACGTTTTTGATTTCCCATTAGCGGTTACGTAGCAATACCGATACCTCCAAATATACCGGTATTCAATCTCTGACACGAACAGACGATATTGTGGTTGATATTGCTTCGATATACATAACAAAGCCTCTGACCTCAAGTTCTTTTTTGGAGCACCGATTTCTACGTTTAATTCACGTCTAATCATGACGCAAAAGCGGAGACGTTATACGAGGCGGGAAATGATTGAAAAGGGATCGCAGGTAAATAGAACTCTAAGAATCAATAATTTGGGATCAAATTAATCGAATATCGGTCAGATTCAGCCCAATATTTAGTATTCTGTTTAACCGTCCATAATCTGAACTTGTTAGCGTTAGCCTTATTTCGTTAACATCAAAGGCAAATAGGCCGAAGCTGTTTTGCGTACGCGACCTTTACGACCTAGATTGATCTGCACGTAGATATCTGCATCCATGATTTTTAGACAGCACGAGGAGTGCGACATCGGATATGCATCGATACGGCTCAGAAAAAGAAAGCCTGAAAGAAATGGCAAGCATTCCGACGCTGCTTGATTTGATTAGATCAGTATCTTTGTTCCTGAGGAGCTGGCCACAGAGTAGGGAAGGTGAAGTAACCTTCTGGTAAAAAAGAACTGTACTTAACGCAGAACTTCTGTAAAGCAGGTAAACTCATAGCGAAAGAAGCTTTAATTAGTTGGATATTGTGAAAAAATATATGGATATCATCAACTGTAAGTCGGTAGCATCCTTAACTATCGTATCGACGAATCATATATGAAAGTACGCGCGCGCGTATATGTGTGTGTGTGTGAGTTATGGTCTTCCCAGTTTGTAAAAATACTCAATGCAGTGAATACATGCCAGTTATAATAAGCCAATAATAACTAGAAGCGCTGATATAAACCCAATACTAAAAGTAAAACTTATCAGACATGGTAACCGTAGGCTAACCGTAAGTTAATTAAGCAGTAAGTTAACAGTAAGTTAATACAATGTTTATACTTCGGTAAGATGGAAAATGTAATATTTGACGTATGTTATGAATCATGGTATCATATTGTCCATAATGAACCGTGAGTTACTTCTGCTTAATATATCGAAAATCAGTATTAAAGTCGCCAGTAGAGCATCAAAACAGCCATGCCAAGTCACGTAAATTTTTCAATTGAAGTATTTCATTCAAGGTTTTTAATGATTTGTGCAATGGAGGGAGGGTCACTTACTTTGACCCTTTTCGTAACTCCGACACATACTATCGCGTTGTTCGAACGTCAAGATAAGCAATTTGACACATTGAACCTAGCATAAGGCATTCTGAAAACGTCAAATTGGCAAAAGTTAACATCCGGCTGGGACGATCCGAATTTGTACTTCGTTAAAGCTTTTCTCAAGTTGATCGAATTTTGTGTTTTACGTTATATCGGTACTGCGCGTAACAAATCGTTCGGAATGTTCGGATTTGTACAATAAATAAAGAGTATTTCGAAGAGAAATTGTCACGTGAAAAGCGTTTATTATTTATTAAGTTTTTGAATCGAGTGACAGATATATGAAAGAAGAATACGTGAAATTATGATGTGACAATTATGTGGATTTTAGTAGATGTGACTGAATACATTGTATCAGAAACGTCTACAACCCGTGTAGTATGCCATTCCCGTGAACAGCTGATAGGGCAATGACCTTTTCTGTGAAGAATTCAGATACTTGTGAAATCTTTAATAGAGAATCGTGACGTAGTTGAATTTTTTCGTAAATAATTGTGATTTGTGTGAATTTTTTCATAAATAACCGCAACATGTGTTAATTTTTTCGAAAAGAATTATAATATGTGTGAATGTTTTAATAGAAAATCGTGAAGTGTCCGAAGTTTTTCGTAGAGAATCGTAACGTGCATGAATTTCTTGTCGACATTGGTGTCGTATGTATTTCCTGCAGATTTATATACAAAGTTTTCCGGTGTTACTTTCAATAAATGTGGGAGCTCTCAACGGATATTTACAGAGTCTGCATGAATGGATTATGTGTTAGTGCGAGTTTGTACCTTGGAGAAACATTAATCCTCTCCGCTCGAAAATCTCACAGGGATTGTCTTGATATGTCCTTGTGGATTGTCGAGAAGCTAGGTTTAATGATACCGTTTTACGATTGTGATTTGAAGTGTGTCACGGGATCATGTGTGAGTGTTGAGTGTGAACGTGCGTTTCTGCAGCTGTTCAGAGATAAGTCGTATTCCGTACGCAGTTACGACTGAGCATCACTGTGCTGTTAGCGACGTTACCTACCGAGTTGCCTCGGTTGCCCGCTCACAGGCATCAAATGGCCCGGACTAAGCGATTTTTTAAATTAATTATAACTCATAAACAAAACCTCAAACGCAAAATCGTTACTCTTGAGTTTCGTCTTAGAATGTCTCAGGGAGTTACTCTTTCAATTTTGGTCCAACCTCGTCCGAACACCTTGTGTAGCGGGTCAAGTACAATATATGCAGAGAAGTTCCCACTTCGTAATAGACGATTAAACCTCATCGTAGAATCGCGAAACTATATCATTATCGCGCTAGCGACCCTCTCAGCAACGTTTTAATTAAGGGGTCATGCTCGATCGGGAATTTTGGAGAAATCGAGTTTTGGGTTTTGATTGTTCTAAAAGTATCGCATTTTCAGAATATACTCCGAAAGCTTTATCGTAATCAAGTGAAACTTAAACTACATTCTGTAGCTTTATTATTCTCATAATTCAGAATTGAGGGCCACGCATTCATTTCGGTGTAAAAACAAAAAATCAAGCTACGACGTGTAACGATAAGCTAAAACACAAAACAGGCTTGTAAGGATGTTCAGCGGATCAATGTATGAAAGCAATATTTGCGTTAGGATATCTAGAAAGTAAAATAGATTTCTGTCTACGTTCTGCTGCTGGATTTCTCGAAGTATGAACATGTACGAATATCTGCGGTTGAATAATTAACGGAAAAAGAGACATTCGCTTCGGATTATTTCTTTAGTTACCTACGTTGAAGTTCAAATTTGCCTAAAACTCCGTGGTCTAACTATAACTAATAGCCAGGGTACACATTGCCATTTTTATCTCATAAGGAATCACCCAGTTTCTAGCGACGCGACGATTTCAGTTTCGGGTGAATTTTACCCAGATTTCGCAACACAATCACGTCTCTGAAGTCGGATTGAAACACGTAGCCGAAGTGGTACGTTTTCAATATTCCATCCGCGCGCATACTCGTATCTGTACTGAATTTTGTGGATTGCGGATTGTGTTCGGGCTCTGTGTCGATCATCCAACGTAGGAGAGACCACGATGCGGATCATATTCTGGTGTTGTGACAGTTTTGAGGCAACGATTTCCATGCACGCGAGTAGACTTGCAACTTCTCTTTCCTGATCGCAGGTGTACGTTACCCGAGGCATATTTCAAAAGTCGTAGAAAGCAATTTAACCGGATGCTATTTTAAGGATACCGGATTACCTGGAGAAAATGAAACGTGTGTTAGGCTTTGTATTGAATCTCCACAGTGAACTGTGAAAAATTGATGAGATGTAACAAATAAAGCGAAATCAGAAAGTAATGGATGGGGTAAGACCTGAGCTGGGAGAGAAGTAAATAATATTGTAGTCGGGCAAAAATACTGAAGTCAATACCATTAGTTCTGGGCCTTCCAATAAATGCTTGTAACAAACTTAACACCCCAACCGAATGGGGAGATCTCCCATTTTTTCCTCAATGAAACGCTGCAATGGATTTATGCCTATTTACTTTGGTTATTAGTTAGTCTTGAACTAGCGTTGAATTTATTAAAAATTGTACTTTGGAAAAGCAGGAGATGCGTTTGTTGAACTGTGAACAACACTAACTCAAGACTAACTAATAACGAAAATAAATAGAATCGATGGCAGCGCTTTGTTGAGGATAAAATGGGAGATCTTCCTATTCATTAACATGCCAAATATTTTTCAGCCAGCTCTTCAGAAATGAATTATAGTATGTATAATAAATATTATTATCCTTCATATTATATATAATTATTATTTATTGTATTATGTTACTCTTAGTTATTCTTAAGTATCGAAGAAGACGTTGTACTGTATATTAGATACTTTTTTGCTGAATAATCTTCAACCGTCTTTAAAGTAGCGTAAAAATTCGCTTTTCATAGAACATAGAACTTTACAGACGTTTTTTAGATAAACCTGCATTTTACGTGGTTTGATAAGATGGAGCAAGTATGAAAAGACGGTAATCGTTGATTTGTGGCTAGATGAAAAATACTTGGGTATTTACGAAATCCTAGATATTTCGTTTAAAGAATTTATTGAACTCTACCGATCTATAAACCAGTTGCTCAAAAATACCAGATTCTCAAGGTGAAAGTGCATAGCTCTCAGGTTTGGAAAATAAAGTATACGATAAAATTGTGTTAAACATACTCCACTCAAGTTTTTGTGACTGTCATACTAAATTAGTCTCAGATACCCTGAAGAGCAATACGTTGTGACGAACTTTGATAGAGAAACATAATATGAGAAATAAACGTAATTGATTGTACGGAAAATCGGTTAATTCCAATTCCTCATAGAAGGATGAAACGATATTGCTGCTTTTTGAGAAAATACGACTTTTTAATCTTCCTTAAAGGATTTTCGAATAAAATACTGCACACGTTATTAAACACTGATACTTAAGGTACAAAGACAATGTACTTTGAAGTTCAATATAACCCTTCCTTTTATAGACAAAAATTTTCTCATTATTTATAAATATGACAACCTTTTTTACTATAAATAGTGTTAGCATACAAGGTGAACTCACATTATTAAGCGTGAGTGTGCGTGGGAGCAGTAGCGACATGCACAAGTATCGAGAAAGTGAGGTTTTGTGGAGAGAGGAAAATATGTAGGCGATGTGTGTTGCTACTGCGCGAGATAATAAGAAGATGTAATTTATAGTAATAAGTAATAATAAAGATTCTTTGATATAATATAAAGGTATACATAATTTACTTATGAATCCTAAAACGAGTATATTTTCTGATTATTTTAACAAATAGATAAAAAAGACGGTTAACAGAAAAGTAAAATCCGAACGTATCATTCGTTTAATAATTGCATTACGGTCGAGGAGGCGAAGAACTTTATCGCAACTGCAAATACATCCTACGTACCGGGTATTAAAGAAATCTAAACAAAAGGGATGCGACAGCCGCATTAATTTGTTCGTCACGTAGCTCCGCAAATGCTCGAATTGCAATCAAAATAGTTTCTGGGGGGCAGGTAGCGACAATGCGAGTTTTGATACGCCGAACAGGGGGTGCAGCTGTAAGCAAACTTTTTGATTAAATCGGAATTCCAGAATAAATGTTATTATATGCCGCACATCTCGTGCGCAAACACATCTGTTCATCGTGTAGTCGGAACAATCATAGTATTTAGTAATTAGTCAAAGCAAGAAGTTAGTTAGAACTTGGCAACTATTTGCAGTGGCTCCAAAAAATATTCGTGCACAATATTACGAATAAATTTATTCAACCATAAAACTCTGATTTCATTAAAAAATCGTTATAAAGCTTTACGAGTATGCAATGGTACGAATAATTAAATCGGCACATTCTTTATACAAATAAATAAATCGGAAGGTGCCAAAGGAATTAATTTTGATCTCGGAACCATAGCCACATTCCATAATTTCCATTTCATTGAATAATGTAATTTTTTTGTATTAAGCTATAAAACCCTATATGGAATTATTAGTGACATCCTGTGCATGTCAACGTTATGATATTTGTTATAATTGATAACTCCCAGGTTATTAGATAAAGAGTTTATTAAAATAAAAGAACAAATTGTGATATATATATACAGGGTGTTAATCTACCTCTGGGCTGAAATGAAATGGGGGGGTTCTAGACGTTAAAATAAGACGAAAATCAAGTGACGAAATTTCATTAAACGCGTCGTTAATTAGTTATTAGCAGTTAAAGATTGCCCAAATTAGCTATTTTACGGAAAAATACTATGTCTTTCCAACGGTTATGCCGTGGAAGAATCCTACATATGTTTAATCGAAGAATTTAGATAATTTAGAGGAGCCTAAGCATACGTCGTTGCTCATTCGACAAAAGCTCTATTGCGACTAAATAACTAACCGCCAAAACGAAACAAAGCATTCGGCTGGCCGTTACTGCTGTGCATTCAGACAGCATGGAGAAAACAAGCAAAGCACACACCCATTCAAGATAAAGCAAACGTTAAAATACTCTTTATCTTACAAGATTATATTTACATTTATACAAAATGCAAAGGTCTTAGTACTAACCTTATGACTAACTACGGCTGTAAGTATAATCGGTGTTTTGTTAGAAATTCGTATACCTCTAACAGTAGTGGCTGGTTGGCTCAAAAATTCACTCATCGAAAAGGAAGGGAAAAATCCTTTTTTACATAACTTCCGGGTCAGTTCGTTTCTGCCATTGTCACAATAAGATTAACATAACGAAGGTGCGTCATTTTGGCGTACATAACGTCATTTCGCTTCTCAGTTTGGATTTTCCGTTCAGGTGTGTTCCTGAATTTGCAATTCACATGACACGAGTTCTAACAATAACGCAAACTACGCATACGGTACGTAAACGAGCTCAATTCAAACAGTTTCATAAATTGAAACGCCGCTGTGTGAAAATAACGAGACATCATACAGTTTCAGCAGCATTGCTAGTACTCACGAAAAGACTGGTAATCTTTAGTATTCACTTTCAGTTCGAAATTAAAGTGTTTGATTTCGTCGGGGCAGAGAGACTTAATGTTAGCTTTCAGTTCGTTACTCGAAACTCGAGAAGATATTCCTTTGTGTTTTTCAGAGAGTCTTCATTAGCCAGATAGGTATTATTTATCCATCTACCTGCTATCGCTAGGACTATTATTGATTGCTTCTAATCAGAGAGCTGTCTCTGTGTATCCTTTTTTGCGTTGTACATACTATTAATTTTTGGCGTAAGATTAATATACTTGATTTTATCAAAGTAGACACACCGGCAGATTCTTTTATCAAAAATAGATTTACATTTTATACCTTCTGAAGTACTGCTCAGTACTAAATAAAATGGGTTTGATGATAATTGTCGGTCTAAGAGGAAAGTCACTGAGCTTATTTATTTAACTTAATTACAGCTTATCAATATATCCCGCTGCCTTTTATCAAATTTTGGCAGATTCAAACTTGATTACTGTTCGAAATGTAGATCTTCGTGATAGGTAAAGCTAATCGCTCGAGTAGAAAACTATTTCAGTATAGTTAGCAATTCTGATTCCTGCTGTTTTGCCTCCGCAAGTGTGAAATAATTTTTGCAACAACAATGACAGTTTGTGCGCAACTGATTAGTTCTAAAGGATAGACATTTTCTGCTGAACATAATTATTGATCGTGATTCTATGGAGATCGAGTGGCCTGGTGATTTTAGTTGTAAAGGTTAAAAAGTATATGTAGCAAAAGCTTTTAGCGAGACTGCTTTCGATCACCGTCTATAACAGCTTTTATGATCTATTTTCGGCTCAAACGATCGCTATTTGTCTATGTTTCTGTTAAAAAGCACTACATTTCTATTACTTTTCGTAAACAAAGCAAGTTCTGTACTTCCTCCTTGAAACTAATAAGTAAATACTCTGTTAAAGAGTGAAAAAGCTATTATTATCTATATTACCACAAAAAGCTACAGTAGCGAATAGAAGTTCAAGACGAGAGGACAATATGAAATACAGTTTATGGTTTGTAGATATTGTTTGTGTATTCATTATTATTATTATTATAGAATACTGTTTGTTGAGTAGTATAAAATACGAGTTCTATTTATCATGCTATTTCTTATAAATTAATTTACTTATTTTTGTTGAATATTTGGTCTTAAATTTTTGTCATCTACTGTATATATTTATAGTAATTCTCAACTTTACTGAATATAAATCATAATTGTAAGCAGAGTCATAATCGTTATCATTATCAGCTTTAGCGATTGTAAATCATAATCAATTCTCTAATGAAACCTGAAGCTAATCATTGTAGTCTAATAATAAGTTGTGTATGTAATTTCCATTTTGTCAACAATAAAGGTTACAAACGTTTTTATCAACATTCTAGCAATTTAAGATACTTCTGCGAGATAAAGCGGAATACAAGATGTTTAAATCGCTTTTTTCGCTCTGGATCAATTTTACATCTTCTGAATTAAATTATATCTTATATATAATTAATTTATAACGAATAAAATATAAATAAAATAAATATAAAGCTAAATTATATGTTATATATAATTAAATCTTCCGAACTACTTCACTTCGAAGTTGTCTGGAATTCGGCAGCAAGTGAGGAGACTGTAACTTTTATTCAGATTTATTCAGTTTCTCCCCAAAAGCTACCTACTGTGACGCGATACACGCTACAACAAGGTAACTATCGCGAACCAATTAATAGTTCACAGAACCGTCTAAACAATTATCGATTCTATGTTTCTTTGCACTGTTAGCTAACTGCAGTGGCGCGTACCTTCAGCATATGCGTTGAAGCGTTTCTCACGACATTGTAGGGTAGTGTGAACGACAGGATTATACGAGAGAAGCTAAGGAAATGCCTGGTTCACAAAATATATTTCAAAATCTATTACTGAGGCTATACAGGCATCTTTTACGGCGTTCCATACACGGTTTCTTCCCTAAGATTGATTAACATACTTTGATTACGCTGTTAGCTGCGTATAATAACCAACTACAATTTCGATTTTTTTTCTTTTCTTTAGAACTATGCATAGAGCAGCAATACATCCAATCTGTATAGGATCCATTTTTGTACTCAACTTTTATACATTCTCTTATTTCGAAATTTTAACACAGTATATGGACAGTTCAATTGAATGTAGTATCAAGTTTACGTATTCGTTTACCAATGCTGAACACAGATAAATTGTTATTATTTATTTATTTAATCCTTGCCTACTCAGGATGACTTTCAATTTGCATCTTTACATTTATTCTCTACAGTGAACTACAATTGCACATATGTTTATCACTTTCTATTATTTATCTTACAAACTAATAATCTAATAATTTAATAGTTTACAAATCCAATCTAATCTAGTCTAACGATCTCATAATCCAATAAATAACAAGGAAACAAAAGTGAAAATGATAACTTACATTAATCTGTTAAGCTATTGAACTAAGAGTTTAATAATTTGGCAATCTAATAATCTAATTGAAGAAGAAAATAAACATAAACAAATTTAAACAAAAAGAAAACGCTTGTATGAATGTTTACTTCTTCTTCATAGCACGGTCTCTTTGGTTCGTTTCATTCTGTTTGGTCTTCAATCCCCGTTCCTCTCTACCTCTTTTCTTCCCCGTAAAACCGTCTATGTATGGATACCTGTCATGTGTGAAATTCATTCTGCTCACTTTCTTTGCTCTTCGTCTTTTTGTACTTCACTCCGCCTCTATTTCTTAATTTTCTTCCTAATCTCCAGACCTCTACCTTTTCACTTCGAAACTCCTCTGGTTCCATATCATCTTTATTTTTCTGGTATTTTCTTAGAACATGCGTTACATTTTCTTCTCTCTCTCAGCAAACTCTGCATCTTCACAGATAAATTGTTCCTGCTCACTCGTTACTGTCAATTTATGAATCATTATCATGATTAACGAAATTACATGAGAGGATGTAATGCACTACATACGTGCTTACATGAGAGTTACGCTAAATGCTGTGATTGAAATGTAGGATATTCTAATTTCTACTGAAACGATAAATATCGCGCAAAGAAGCTTTAAATACCGTGACTGAATTGCATTCATTCAATCAAGCCAAATTATTTGAAGAATTTCGTACTCGTCGAGAGGCTAAGGTTAGCTTTTCAGACACTCTACATAAATTCCATTAATTTCAGTGATAACAACTGCATGATTCAATGAATTTCTGTTTGTCAGTGACAAAGTCGTAATAAGAATTTCATGTTTAATTAGCCTAAACTGAAACATCAAGACTGAGATTTAATATTTAATGTGCACGATATTTAGCCTATTTGAAACCTGCTTGATTAGTAATAAGAATGATTTATAACTCATAACTTCAGTATTTTGTAAAGTATTAGGTTTGTTCATTTTTTTATGTTTATTTCGTCATCTTTATGCCGCTTTTCACGAAACATTACTGTGGACAAAGTATAATATTAATTTTCTTCACAAAGCACTTCGGCTCTAAGCGAAGAAAGTAAAATGTACTTAATTCCAATACAAAACTAGTGTTCTCGACCTAGATAGATCGGTGAAAAGTTGATTTCCGGTGCAGGAATCCAACCACTTTTGGAATCCAGAAACTTGACCAAAGGAATCGTGAGAATTGATCACCGTTGAATCAATTAAAACGGTTATATCCCTTCGACTCGCTCGCGGCTGATGTTTTTTCATTTCGCCTATAACTTTCCTTTCGCCAGAGAAAACTCCGAGTGCATTAATAGAATGCGAGTTGTGGGGTTTGTTCCCGAACGAATCAATTTGCAGAACGATTACTTCCTCGGTGGATTGAATCGCTCACCTTGCTTAGAGCAAGCTTTAGATCCTCGTACCATATTACGGTAAACATCTCTTTGTCGAGCAGAAAATAGTAAATGTCGAACTTTCCTAATTATAAAACTATCAGTACATTGTTAATAAATATTAATTAAAACCGATACGGCATGTCCTTTATATATGAAAATATTTATTATTATGTTATTATTTATTAATATGTACTTATTCATAATGTATACATAAATCATAATTTAATACTGGATTATAAATATTTAATTTATATTATACATATATATATAAACGATTTATATATATTTAGTTATATTTATAAATCTAATTATAAGGATCTATAAATACATTAATAATTTATAAGTAAAGCATAATTTTAATAATTATTTAATTAAAAAAATTAATTATTTAGTTTATATATAAATATTTATATTTATAAATCTCAATTTATTAAATGTATTATTAATCATTTATAAATACATACAGGGTGTTACTCTACCTCTAGGCATAAATAAAATGGGGAGTTGGATGATATTAAACCTGTGGGAAAGGTTATAAATAAAAGACAGAAAAGAAAGAAAAGTGAATAAAATGATAAATATGCGTGTATTTGATAAAACTAAAACGACACAAACGAAAACAAAATAACAAACTACGCTTATGCTTCGCAAACTACGCCTATGCTTCGTAAACTGCACAGTTCTTTGCTCTACGCTAACTACTTAGCTTCTGACTTCAACTCTTGATCGAGTGGGACCCGAAAAGACAAAACACTTGGCCCCACTCTACCGATCTCTTCGCACACACATTCACGCCCAGACACACACCAAACGTACAATTTTACAATAAATAAAATATAGTTGTGAGTGTGTTTGCGCCACACGTATGTGGTATTGTCGTGAGAGTGCAAAAGAAGAGAGAAAATCATACATTTTAGTGGCGATATAAATTGTGACTGATTCGTGCAGGTGTGTTGTGTACCTTTTTGTGGACCCTGCGGACGGGACAATCGCGGTGCGAGTGTATTATTCAATAAATATTCGCGGACGGAACAATCGCGATTTGAATGCGTGTGGGTGCTTCACTTTTGGGCAGTGTACTATCTGCTTTAAGAGATCATTGACCCTCTTTACTCGAAAATCCCAATGGGCGAGATTTGACATGCTCTTGTGGATTTTGCGAGTAAGTAGGTTTAATGTCATTCAACATTTTAAAAAGTGACTGAAGCTTTGATTTTGAATTATCCGCGACAAACAAGTTTTCCTGCGCCTCACGAGGTAAGCGTTATAATACATGTCGACACGGTCCTGGGTTCGCCTGTGCGCGGCCAGCTTTTAACGGACGGCGCTGCAGCCGGATTGGCTAATTTGGGCAATCTTTAACTGCTAATAACTAATTAACGGAGCGTTTAACGAAATTTCGTCACTCTTGATTTTCGTCTTATTTCAATGTCTAGAACCCCCCATTTCATTGACACCCAGAGGTAGATTAACACCCTATATATTCAGAAAAACATAAGGTTTTCTTAAATAAACAGACATATACCGAAAATTATAACGTCCCAATGCAAACCCCTCACTAATTACCTCAATGTCGATGTGACATGAAGCGGAAGTAAAAAGGACAAAGGAAAAAAGAGATTTCCGCGAAATTAGTTACGATCCATTCTGGCTTAAACCAATGGAACAGAAAGCTACTCAATTACTGCAATATTACTGAGTCTCCTAAAAATTCCTGGATTTATCCATAAATCTACAGCAGTGCAATTCTTGTAGCACTCGGAGAACGACGAAGTTGATATAAAGTAACATTGCTTAAACTGCATTCGATGAACTGACAAAATAGCCCAATTTACAACGTGGCTAAGTTTGCGACGGAATAACCAAGGCTTCGATTGATCAGTTTACATTTTGCGATTTACCGTTTCGATGCAGAACTTATTACCCTTCTTTCGCCCTATTTCCACTTTATCTTCATTTCCGTTAACCGTCGAACGATGTAATTCCATTCTGTTGTTATCATTGAAATTGTTTCTGTATCATCTACTGAACAAGCATTCACGCTGTTTCACTATGATCGTTATTATCATCGCGCTACATCATTGACATCGATGAAATACAGCAACCAAGAAGGTACTCCGTTGCCTCGTTCAACAAATGCGCGCAAATTGAATTCTTCTTGAACGAGCCACACTATAGGTATAATTCCGTTTCATGCTTCTTTATGGTGCTGTTGCCGATTAAAGCTAGCCACGTTGTACCTTTCATCTTTTCCTTTCACATGTTTTCGATCGCATCCCTTTCTTTGTTGTAAAACCGTCGTTTCACAAGCATAGATGACATTAAAAGCGCATCGCTGAAAGAACTAAAGGCTATCCCAAAGATCGAGTTCGAGAAGTGTTTCAAGGATTGGCAGAAGCGCTGACACAAGTGCATAATATCTGATGGGGACTACTTTGAAGGAGACAACATTAATGTAGACGAATAAATAAATATTTCTTTCAAAAAACGAAAATTCCGGGTATTTTTTGAACACACCGCGTACATCGCGATCCTTCTTCCACTCTGATAGCTTTTACAACTCTTAGACTTAGCGCTGGTACTTAGTGAGAAAATTGATTAGAAATTAAATTACGTTAATATTTAGTAGAGCAGCGGTTCATTATTGGGATTTTCACGTAAAGATTCGTACTGATTAAATGTTTTCTTAAAAAGTTGTAAAATAATATACAGTGCCCCAAGTTTTAACTGTGAAGGTTTGCTAGCATGTTGGATAAGTTGAAATAAGAAAAGAGTGGAGTATGAACATGAGTTGTTTATAGTTTTACTGAAAACCTATAACCAGAATACGCAATACGAAAGAAACGGTAGCTTATAATTACTGCAGTGCGATCTAGAAGTATATCGTAATTACATTTAGTCTGTCTGTCTAAATTCTGTGTATACAATGTAGGTCATCAAACATCGTCAGATTAATGATGTGCTTAATGAAATGAAGTAAAATAGAAGCGATGGAATTCGTTGACTAATAAATTTGGTTCATGACCACTGTTAGCCTTGTATTGTCAAGAATAGCGAAAACTTTTAGATGGAATACTAATTAACTCTTGGATCATCATACTTTTGTACTAAACACCGTTTCGATAAACAAACTAATCAGAGATATTAATGTACAAAGTATCTTACGATTAATAGACAATATTATTATTATTATCATTATTGTTATTATTATTATTATCAATGTGATTCGAACTCTGCCACGCGGCTCTATGTTCAACTCTCAACTTTTTATGCAACGCTACAACTCGGTTTTTCATTCAACACCGATCCCCTTTTTCCTCGAGAAAACGGCCCTTAGTCTTCTCCTCTCCCACTAAACAGACACATTCTTTCACAGCGCGCTTACTAAACCATTGCCGAACCATCGTTGAGGGTCGGATCGTTCGTCTCCAACTGTCCGTTCTGATGGGTCCGACTATCATCTAGTTATTCATCGTCTCATTTTCATTTTTCCAGTCACGGCCCTTAAACCGTTTCCCCAAGTATTCTAAAACTACAATACTACATAACCTTAGATTGTATTGCGAAATCAAAAGTTGCCGTTTCTTTCATACTTTGCACTTTTATCATAAATTTCTAATAAATTTATTCACGACCTATGATTTATATAAGATTTTTTTTTATTTGGGTGGACGATATACTCTGATGAAGTTTGGCGTTTATTCAGACAACGTCAGACAAAAGTTCTGAAAGCAATTCTGTTTGTTCAAGGCTGACAATGTCATTTTAACTAACCCAGAATTCGAAGGGTACGGAAGCATCGAATGGGAGTTAAACCGATGCATATCTGAAACTGAAAACAGGAAGCTTGAATGGATGAACGGGGGTGTTGGACAGTCACTCACATTGCCCGGGACTAGTTCAAAGACACTAGTTTGTAATACACACGACAGGCAATCCTCAACTCCTGATGAGCATCCCGGCAAGTTGCTGTGATTCACGTTGACGTCGTTGCAAACTCTCCCTCGCGAATACATAGAATTAGACCGTGTCGCCCTGTTTGCAACGAGCTTTGAACCTTTCTCTGGAAAATCTACCTTAGTCCCTCGAAAATGCCCGGTCAGATGATGGCTTAATCATCGTTTACGAAGTCAGCGTTGTTCCTTCTACTGTAGTTTAGGATTTATTTGCAAACACGGTATAAACAGATATCACTAGATGCTTAGTGATAAACTTTACCAATGAGCAGAAATATAATTCCATCCGCTTGTGGAATTAATAAAGAATAATCTACTGCGAACGAAACTGAATTTTTAACAATTTGTACGGTTGTTTCGTGAAAAAATTTACGCTATGTTATGAGATATGATGTATTAAAATGTTAGTTGGAAACTGTGTAACTCTAGAACACGAGAATTAATATAAAGGTTTTGTGGTAATGCGTAGATTTAAGGATTAGTATTGTAAGATTGTACGTTTGGTGTGTATCTGGTCGTGAATGTGTGCACGCTCGTGTGTAGGGATCGATAAAGTGGGGCTGGGTGTTTTCTCTTTTGGGGTCTCACGCGATCAAGAAATGAATGGTACTGAATCTTCACAGTTAGCGTAGTGCGAAGAAGTGCGTAACATGTTTATTGTGGTTGCCTGTGTGGTTTCATTTTATCTCATTTTATTCAAATACACGTATATTTAAAACTTCATTCATTTTTCATTCTTTTCTTTTTTTTATAACCTTTCCTATAGTTTTGTAATGAACTGTACGATAATCATTCTTTCTTTGAGTTTCTGTGCCAGAATACATAATACAACAATAATATTCCTGTAATATAAAAGCTACCAAATGTTCCTGTTAATTATCCCAAAAAACATAACAATTTTGTGTAATTTCGCAGATTCTTTTTCACAAAAGTGTACAAAACGTATGTATTGAAACTGATTTCAGTGTACTCACTAATGAATTTCAAACTGTGTTTAAACTTCGTTTCCAAGCTTCCATAGAAAATTGGATCAGTATACATCAGCCGATACAAAATTCGTCATATCACACTCAATACAATAGTGTGATGCACAATAAATAATTATGCAACTCTTCCGCTGCAACAATGCTGCAATAACGTCTTCCATGGCAATTAAACAGTGATTTTTCTTTCGTGTTGTTTGTTATGCAAAGCGTTCTATCTGACGCTGCGTATGAATCATTTGTACCGTAATTACTGAAACATTAACGCAGCATGTCCAGGATGCAACGAATCTAAAATTCCATCCTCGAAAATTCGGTGAACCTTCCGCTATTTCCACGTTGACTGCGATTCTTTTAAATATCTGCATTCCCAAACTGAATTTACTAATCTTCCAAGCACGAAAGTTGCTCGACCGTTTCTCGCCATTTTTTCCATCTATGGTGCATCTGTTACGGTAAATGTGATTAGTCCGATGATTATGTATAATTGCCGGTTATTATATATAATCGCCACTAAGTTTGGTAAATGTGATGAATTCTTGAATGTTGACGTCAATGACCAACATGCCCTTGAATAAAATAAAGGAGGCTATCCTTTATGGTGTGGTGACCTTTCTACACTCGCCACTAGGAGGGAGCTAGCGAGCACCTTTCTCGCAAGTGCTCGAGCCGGATAACGGTTCCTATATATACGAGTTCTGACCTGTCCTTTCCTAAGTCCTGTCCCTGTGTCTAAGGCAAAGGTCTGCTAGGTAAGCCTTACTGATGAGTCCACTAGCAGGTCCCGAACGAAACACCCCTTCCCATTCCTTTTCCTTCTCTCTCACTCTCCACAACAGCCACAGTGGCTTTAATTATAAGGAGTAGCTTGGTAACTCCCATTGGTCCACAAACTC